>ML807085.1:20234-47310 GCA_009831015.1 Picea engelmannii
AACTCCCAAATCTGTGATCTTTTTTTGGCTGGTCCTTGAAAAGAGGGTGTTAACTTAGGATAGGCTCCAATTAAGAGGCAATATAGGGCTAGGGATTTGTATGATTTATAGGTAAGACAAATAAACCAATGACCATCTACTTTTTGATTGTTAGTTTACTAAGTGGGTATGGAGTGTTGAACTACAAGTGTCCAAAGGACCATTATGGGCCATGCCTAGTTTGGAGGAGTGATTTCAAGTTTTATTTTCTAGAAGTGATATCAAAGAGGTTAGAGCTCTCCCTCTTCTAGTTTCTTGGGGTATTTGGTTGGAAAATAATGCCAATATTTTTGAAGAATTCTCCCTCCCTTAGGTTCCCATGGTAAAAGAGTCCAGGGTGATAAGGCATGATTATGTCAACAAGGACACTCCTTAGGATTTATTTAACTATGCATGTCATGGAGTTGATCACCTTTGTAGCTTCCTTTCTAATACACACTATCTTGTGGCCAAGGCCAATCTTGGTCAAGGAACAAATAACCAAGGTGAATTTAAAGCTTTGCTCTTCCTTTTAAAATGTGACATGGATAGGAACATTGTTCATCTACAAGTTTTTGGTGACTTTTCCATGGCTATTGATTGGATGAATAGAAAGTTCCAAGTACTCAACATTGGTTCAATACAAGTTTCTCAACAACTAAAGAGATCTTTGATCTGTTTCATGAGATCAACTTCACACATATTTTTAGAGAACTAAATTCACATGTTGACACTCTTTCTAAGGAGGATTTAAATCTTGAAATCAACATATATGTAATAGAAGAATTTTCCAAGGGACAATCAGTTTCTTGGTCTGAATGTAATATTCTATGATTGTAATAGTCTCTTTTGCTCAACTTTGTGTAAGGAACAACAGAATTTTTTGTATGTGTCCCCAATATAAGGCTTATAGGACACTTGTCTTCTTATTTTTTCTTTCTTTGTTAGGAACAATAACAATTTTTGTATTAGACCCTAGTAAATGGATTACAGGTCTCTTGTAATTTTTCTAATGTTTATGAACCTTAGGAATGTATTTTACATTATATTGATATAAAAAGTATGATTTTTTTCCAAAAAAAACATAATATATTTTTTACTACTTTAGTGCACTATAACAATTATAAAACCAAACCATGAATAACTTATATTAATATACTTTATCATTACTAAAATTAATATTACATTTTTAAAATATTAGAATAGTAATTAATTTTTTCTTTACTATAATAGTGGATTATAACCATTATAAAACCATAAATAACATATATTGATATACTGTAATATTATTAAAATTAGTATTATATTTTCTACTTTGTGTATGGGATAATAAAAAACTCCTTTTTGAGACTCTCGTGTTACTCATGTTATCTTATATGGTTGTGAAGTCTAGGGTTGTGGTATCTCTAGAGAATCGTGGAGAAATATAGAGAAAATCCAAAATCATTTTTAACATAATATTAAAAGTAAAGACAATACTCTCTATCATATCCTCGTCATAAAAGTGAGTCTTCCCCCATTAAGAGCAAGGCTATGATCAGGTACCTAATGTACAAGAACAAGATAAACAACATGGAAGACAAGAGGTTTCCTAAGATTGCTTCTAACTCTAGTCAAAACCACTTGTGGCTTAAGCGAGGGTGGCATAAAGATGTCAAGTCTTGGCTAAATCATATAGAAATAAAGGAAGACGTTACTCTAAAGAATAACAATAATATTAAAAATATTATTACAGATTCTAAAATTGAGAAACATAAAAAAAATAAAAAATTAAGATATTGTAAGGTGTTGATCTACTCCAATCTAAAATATCAAAAGTAACTCTATTTTGTATTAGCATGAAGAAGAAATCCAGACTACCGAAATAAAAACAAACTCTCACAAGCTCCATGGTGAAGTGGGGCATTGGACAAGTCTTAAAACGTCGTGAGTTGAAAGAAGTTGTCATCATTATGACACTAAGAGGGTTGAAGATGAAAATAACATTCTCTTAAAATGTCTTGTGTACACCCACATTAAATCTCAATTTCAAAATATTTGTTACAATACCAACATTCCTAACCTTTTAACTCATCAAAACTATAGTGATATAAGAATACTTTTCAAACATAAAAATAAATTTTTAAAGTAAATCAAGTAATTCATTTTCTTTATTAAAATTTGATAAACTAAATTTTGATTTCACTAGACATTAATCACCACCATCATCACCAATATTAAAATTAATATTATATATTAACACATTAAAAATATAACATAAATTTAATTATTTCATCAAAATTATTAACATTATATTTTAACACATTAAAAATCTACCATAGATTTAATTATTTCAAACAAAATTTATTTGCAAAACGACGAGTATTATCCACTTTCAAGAGAGGTCATTAATGGCAGGTTACCATTTACTTTGAAATAGTTTTTTTTAATGTGGAATTTGTAAAAGGTCCATATAATTTATACATTATAAATTCTTTTAAAGTTTTTAGGATCTACCAGTACATGTTAATGACATTTAGGAAAAGGGAAACAACTCCATATGATTTCTACATTTAATATAAAATTTAGGACTAAATATATGCCAATCGTTTTAAAAACGCCAATTCAAACTAAATATATGAAAACAATATTAAATGTAAAATTTAGGACTAAATATATGCCAATCGTTTTAAAAACGCCAATTCAAACTAAATATATTAAAACAATATTAAAGATAGAAAGAAGAATATAGGCATGTTTTCTAGTGATTGATTATTGATAATTTTATTGTTTGGGAAAAAATGTTCGTCCTTGTAAACAATTTTTTTTATAATTTTTAGTGTATCATCTTATAAGTAAATTTGTATTAGGTTTAATTCTGATAAATGATATATTAAATTTATAATAATATGTTGCTATTATGACTTTGAACCATAAACTTTTTATATATATATATATATATATATATATATATATATATAAACTTTATTTTGTACACATGAATGTTTATAAAGTTTATATTTGCAATATAAATATTTTGTATACCTATCATCATAGGTTATGAATAATATTATTTTATTAGATTTTTTCGGTAGAAAATTTACATTAATTATATTGATATAATTTTTCATACAATATTGAAAGGATAGAATCCAATACAAAATTATTTTCACTCCCAACAACTCAACAAAAAAATCACAGAAATTGGTCTTCCATCAACCCCAAAGATACACTCGAAGACGATGATTACTCCTCATTCTAAAAGACCAACTAATCACTATAATCCAGACCAAGAGAGCCCCCAATAATTAAAAAATGTCAAAATGCTGGACAGTTCCATCCGACTCTCCATCCCATGGATAATAAAAGAGACTTCCACTCGAAGTCAAGAAAGCATGCTTGGAAAGCCTATCTGCCACCTGATTGTTCTCTCTATAGATATGCTGAAAAGTAATATTCCTGAAGGTAGCGACCAACTCGCTAGTTTTCCTTTTCCATCCTTCTATATTTATTGCCCGAAGATTTCCTTTTTTTTTATCCAATCAATAATTGCTTTTGAATCGCCTAGTAACTGAATCTCTTGAATACCCAAACGCTTAGAAATAAAAAGAGATGCCCACACACCCACTAGTTCTTCTTTGGTGTTTGTTCCCTCCCCACCATTGAAATACCATCTAAATTCTGAGGCATCTCTAGTTTTTACAGCACCACCTGCTCTGCAACTGGAACCCCCTGCCACTGAAGCTCCATCATCCTATTAGATTGATACCACCCTATAGCATTTTTGTTATTCAAAAATCATGAATCAATAAAAAATTAGTAATTTGTTTTATTTTTTAAAACATAAAGAATTGCATAAGGGAGATTGACAATTATTTAATTTAATTATTATTAATAGTTATAATATTATCTTGACAATTATTATAATTTAATAACTATATCTATAATATAAGTTTTGGGGAAACTCCTCTCTTGGGGTTTGTTTACAAGTGCTAAATCATTCTCTCATGGTAGTGATAGAGGGTGGGAGAAACCCTGACTCCTCCCCCTCTTCCTTCTCCTTTAAGACCTTGGCTTTCAAGGCCATAGCCAAAGCTACAATAAAGTAGGTAACATCTTCTTATGAAGAAACTCGCTAAAATCCCCATGGTCTATTAGCTCACACTCATTAAAGAAAAAATGTAAACCTTCTTTTGCAATCGTTATTTCTATCTTTTTCAGCTCAAGGAAGATGAATACCTCATATTTTGCAATGGACCTTATTTCATGGGACCCTAGAAATGTAACTAAATTAATGGTCCTTGACATTGATCCAAAATTTGATATAACGACGATTGTGCTAGTATGGGTGAGGCTACAACACTTCCCCTTGATTCTTTGGATGAAAAAACTATAATATGCATCAGTGATTTTATAAGGAAATCCATAGGCTGATAAGAACCCAAGACAAGACAATTATATTGTGCTAAGATTGGTGTGGAAGTAGACCTTGAGAAGAGCCTCCTATAAGGCAAAAAACTATACCTTGCAGGATGGAAATTCATCCAATCCCTTCGGTACAAACAACTTCTATTTAAATGCAATGCATGTCATGAATATGACCATTTCTCCAAAGACTGCAAAAAGAATGAGAAACTGACCCATCGGGGAAACCTTCAAAGGCAAAAAACTTCCCAATGGAAGAAAATCCATTGCCCCTAAGTAGCTAAGGACTGCCACCAAAAATCTTTTGGTGCCCCAAATTCAAAATATTTTTGAATTTTTGAGCTCTCTAGATAATGCAAGTGAAGGAAGCACTTTGGAATCAATCCCCGCAATGGACTTGTACCCACCCTTAGACCCCAATGATCTCATATGCTTGTGGACAATTTTGTTGCCTCCCTCCTCTCTTCTAATGTTCTACACTCCCTATCTAAACCCCCATCAACACTTTGTTAGGTAGCTAGAGAGGTAGTGGAGGCCATTGAATGTAAGGTGGATTAAGTCCATTATACTATTAAATAAGGCCCACTATGGTAGTTAGATATCTTAGTATAGATATAATAAATGTAAGAGGACTTCTTAGAAGGTTCTTCTTCTAGAAGATTCCTCCTCTAGAATGTTCTTATGTGGTTGGTAGCACTATATAAATGGGTTCAAGCAATGTAATGGGATGTGAAGAATAATTATTGTATTTGGAGCATGTAGCTCAATAGGAGGATGCCCCCTTGAAGAGGCAAGTGAACAAGAGAGGATCCCTTCCATAATAGGATCCATTGTATGGTGTTTCCCTACCCTAAGGGTTTTCTTATAATAAAATGTGGTTTCTTCTATATTGCTCTGTGGATCTATCATGATACTTTTTTATTCAATCCTTGGTACTTAACAATTGGTATCAGAGAACTTTCCTGGCCAAAGAAGGGAAGCAATTTTTTATTCTTTTGCAGAATTTTTAAAAAGGAAAAATGGGGGTGATGCACTTCCAGTTCATATATGAAACTCGTTTTAGCAGAATTTGGAAAAGCAAATTGGATATTTGAATTCCTCTTGGAAAATTACCCAATTAATAAAAAAAATCAGCTGAAATGGAGTGCGGGAAGGGAAGTTATTAGCATTTTAAATTCAACATTTTTTTAGGGTTTTTCCAGAAAAAACCATACAATTTGCATAGTAAGTTATTTTTAAGATTTAGTTTTTGTTGAATATTTATTCCAAACAAGGTGGTTTTTACTAGAAGAGATGATGGCCCTGTATTGAATAATTTATACAATCTCAAAAGTCAAAATGGAAAGAGTAGTGGAAATATTTTGTAGATTTGGGTTTCAAAGATGATGCTCTCATATGGTGGCAATCATTTGACTATTCTGAAAGGATGTCATTTTCCGAGGAAGCACTTGAAAGATTACTTTTATACAAGTGGTCTCATACGAAGTGTAAGGATAAAGACATCACCAAGGGTTTATTTTTATGTGGCAAATCTATATTACAGGTTCATGGTTGTATTCATAAAGAAAATGTAGTGTTTCTATTAACCCTAGTTGCCAACAAATTTTTATCAATGTTCAACTGGTTAATAGATTGCAAGTTCCTACAAAGAATATTGAAAGCACACAGGTTGAGGGTAAAAATATTCAAATTTTTACCGATTTGAAGCTCACTATGGATAAATATTTCTTGCATTATGATTTCCATGTTATAGATCTGGCTGATGTGGATATTATTTTGGGATATCCTTGGATGGAATTGGTTTGTACAATTAACATTAATGTGCAAAAGGAGTTTCTAAAACTTTGTTACAAGAAAAAGAAAATCACATTGCAGGATGTGTCTCTTACTCAGAAAAATGGGCCCACGATGACCAACAAAGAAGTTATTGTCGAGTCTGAAGTTGAATCAGAGGCAGAGTCTACAGAAGGAGATGAAGCAAAACCATGAGAATGACACAATAAGGAATCTAAGGAGGTCATTAACACAAAGGCACAATGTGTTGCAACTTTGATGAAAAAGAAACAAATTCCTACATTTGTTGTATATCACCATTCACATCATATAGAAAAACAACAATCATCAAGGAAAGGGCGTGAGCATCAACACACTTGTGCATTGGCAGGGAACTAGAAAGGAAACCAATCACAAGGTTTTGGAGGACTACTATCACTGTAGGAAGACAATAGTCTCAAGAAACAATCCCATGACAACCCCAACATGATGCAAAGCAAGATCGGGGTGACAAGGCAGTAGTTATACATCACATTCGACTTCCATTAGGATGGATGGATGGTCGTACTTGATACAAATTGACTACATTGCTTATCTAGTCATATTGTATGGTTTCCTCATGGGTTTCAACAATGAAACATGTGAAGGGGGATGGAATGTAGTTATATACATATATACGGATTCTACCGACTTATTTTGTGTTGTATAATACATGTGATGTGTGATTGGTTCATAAATGTCCCAAATGTCTGTCTAACACATAATTAGCTAAGGCATCAATCAATGTATTTAGACATCTAGGAATGTGCTGATATTCGATATAATCAAAATAATGTTCCAAGAGGCGAATTCGTAAATATACCCATAATAAAGTAGGACTTTGAATAGCATAGACATTACTTAACTGTAGTACTACTAGCTGTGAATCGAGTCGTATAACCAGGTGGCATATATCAAGCGAAATAGCATTAATCAACAATTTGATGATGACACTATATTCTACGATATCATTGGTCACACGACCGAGGCACACACCTCGTAGATTGATAAGTTCGTTTGGGTGCGTAAATTGCCCATGCAGTAGAAGCAAGGTTCTCAGTACTACGACTAGTGCCATCAGCGAAGCCAATGTGGGGTAGCGAAGACTCCAACATCTAGAAACCAATCACAACACAAGATAAGCGGTCAAGGGTAGAGACCAAATAATGAAAAAGCATACTAAAGTAGCACACAAAAAGTATGATACAACAAAATACAAGCACTCATGCACAGGTGATCTTAAGCATAGTACTTCTTTAAGTACAACCCATTTCTGGGTTCACTCAAAGGGATACCGTCATAGTCCACCAACTCGTAATCTCCTTTCTACAACACTCGTCTGATGATATAAGGACCTCACCACATAGCTTCAAATTTTTCGGCTCCTAGCATATCCCGATCCTGTTCATAAAGGAGAACCTGATCACCTTCGAAGAAAACGCGTGGCTTGACATGTTTGTCATATTGGTCTTTGACGTGTTTCTTCTGGTATTCTATAACTAGGGTGGCATCGCAATGGGTTTCGTCTAGTTGCATGAGATACAAAAGACACTCTCCTTCGACATAAGTGTTTGGGAGAAGTTCGACGGCTAGTTTTAGAGAAGGTATCTCACATTCAATCGATAAGAGGGCTTCTAGACCATAAACTAACTGGAAAGGTGTAAACCCAGTAGCAGACTTAACAGATGTTCGGTAAGACCACAATGCTGAAAACAACATCGTGTGGCAACTCATTTTGTGAATTCCTATCATTCGTCGAAGCATGGTAATGAGGACTTTGTTTATTGCTTCAACTTGGCCGCTGGCTTGTGGGTAATAGGGTGTTGATTTTTCATGGCGAAGACCCAACTTTTTGGTGAGTTCATACATCATGAATTTTCTAAAGTGGCTACCGTGATTAGGAACGATAGCTTGAGGGACACCAAACCAAGCAATGATGTGATTGAATATGAATAATGCTATAGTCTTTCCGGTATTGTCGAATGTTGGCATTGCCTCGACCCATTTCATAAAATAATCGATGACTACAATAATGTATCCATACCCCCAACCGAGTGAGGGTGACATGTCATGAAATCGATACCCCATTTTTCAAAAGGACCAACGGAGACCACAGGGTGTGGAGGAGCAGGGTGTGATTGCATTTTGTTGTTGTAGGTTTGACAAGCGTGGCATTTTTGGACAACGATTATACAATCGTTGAATAAAGAAGGCCAAAAATACCCCGCTTGTAAGATCTTCTAGGTAGTAGCATACCCAGACATGTGACCACCACATGCTTCAGAATGGAAGTCATTCAGGGATTGCTCGGCTTCGTTAAACGTAAGGCAACGTCGAAAAATGGAATCAATCTCATGACGATAAAGAGTATTACCGAGGATAATATACTGATGGGCTTGGTAGCGTATTCGACGATGGTCAGTGCTAGACAAATCAGGCCAAAAAGTATGAGTCTGGAGATATATGATGATATTCCCATACCAAAGGTCATCGGACCTGATCAGGAAAAGGGATTCATCGGGTAATGAATCATCTTCTACATTTTTCGTCTTAGAACAAGGAAGGTCGCATATCAACTCGGCAAACACCAAGGATTTCTTGGGCTTACTGTGTTCGAATTCTAAGTCAAACTCCTGGAGTAATACAATCCATTTGGAGTATTTCCCCCCTAGAAATTGGTGTGTAAGAATATGCTGAATAGGGTTGCAGTTGAAAATCACAGTAGTCTTGTGTAAAAGGATATAGTGCCAGAAACATTGAACATCTTAGACAGCGGCCAAGGCCATTTTTTCAACATGTAAATACTTGGTTTTGGTAGCCGTGAGACTCTGAGTCAAATAATAAATGACATGTTCATCATGAGAATCATCCTCCTAAACAAGAACCATAGCAATGGTATAGTCCGAGGCTGCGAGATAAAGAAAATAATCCCGACTGTAATCAGGTGGGAAGAGTAGTGGGGTATGAGTTAAATATAGTTTCAAAGCTTTGAAATATTTGTTAGCAGTGGTATCCCATACGAACTCAGAACCTTTCTTGAGTAGTCGAGTAAATCCAAGAGTTAGCTCAACATAGTTCGGGATGAAACGATGGAGAAAGTTTGCCTTCCCTTGCAAACTTTGTAGCTGGTGAAGTGAGGAGGGAGGAGGAAGATTGAGAATTTTCTCGACCTTCAAAGGATCTACCTTGATCCCTTGATGTGAAACAATAAAGCCTATAAGTCAGTCGGATTCTACACAAAAAACACATTTGTGGGGATTCAAGCGTATATGGTAAAACTGACAGCGAAGGAAAATGGTAGGGAAGTGTGTTGGATGATCTACACGGTGCATGGAATGAGCGGGTAAGTCATCAAGATATGGCTGCACAATGTGCTTTATATCATGAAAGACATAAGACATAGCACATTGAAAAGTTGCGCTGGCATTCTTTAAACCGAATAGAAGTTTCCTGTAGGCGAAAGTGCCCCAAGGGAAAATAAAAGTAGTCTTGTGTTGGTTTGCAGGTATGATATTGATTTGATTATATCTGGAGAATCCATCCATTAGAGAGAAGATTTCACTTCCAGCAAAATCGTCGACGATCTGGTCAACAAAGGGGGTAGGAAAGTTGTCTTTAAGACAAGATTTATTAATGTCTCTATAATCAACGCACACACGGATCGTACCTTGTTTCTTATTAATTAGAACAAGATTGGAAACTCAGTCAGTTAGAGCCACAGGTTAAATAAATCCATTTTTGAGAATTTTCTCAACTTCAAGCTTGATAGCGGTTGCTTTACATGGGTGGACCAGACGAAGTCATTGCCGGATGGGTTTATCGCCCGGGTATGTCTTAATCTCATGTACAACAATGTCAGGGTCAATACCCAAGATTTATTCATAGCTCCATGTGAAGACGTCACAAAATTATTGGAAAGAGACTTGTAGGTGACAACTTCATCATGGGAACATGAAGATCCGATATGCACATTTTCAACAACTCCAGGTTTTATGGAAATGTCGAGGGGGATGGTGGGTGAGATATTACATAAGTTCCCTTCGTAGAACATATCGTGTGTAGATTCAGGAATGGTAGAAATGATTACAATGGTTGATGGGGTCGAGATCTGTTGGTAACTCTCGATGGTGTGTTGTTCCAGGAAGAGAATGGAACGATGATGTCCATCATCCCAAGGGATCTCTTCCATGGACATAACATACATAATCATCTCGTCTGTAGGAAAAATGATGCAGAATGGATCCGGTGATAAATCACCAAGAGAGGGGGTAGAAGGGGTTGCTGATTGAATGGCTTGATAAGTGGATTCGACCGGACTCAAAGGCATTTGGTTTCCATAACGAAGATGATCATTGAGGTTGGGTACTATCCATAGGTCATAAGACACAGTGGTTTTGTGAACAGTGGTGGAGATCATGTTGATCGAGGTGACAAATGGATGTGGAACATCGGGTGGTGGAATGGTGAAAGTACCCATCAAAGAGGAATCTTTAAGAAGACCCACACCAACGTTCTCATATTCAAGGGGGGTTTTGCAATGAAAGGGACATTGCTGGTACATGTATCAGAGTTGAAGAAGGCCAATTGATCCACTGTAATGAATTTTCCTTGATGTGGGGAATGTACGACACAGAAAAGACTTGACACAACTACACGCATGGAATTGATCCAACTACGGCCAAGTAGAAGGTTGTAATCGAGAGGAGCGTCAAATATCTCCACTTCAACGTTGACCATTTTTCCTTCTAACGTAATAGGCAATGAAGGGAGGACACCGTAAGGCGTAAAACCAAAGCCATTGAAGGCTTTGAGTGTGTTGTGGGATTCAGTTAAAGGAGGAGAGCCGATGGCTTTCCAGCAGGTAATAGACATGACACACGTCGAGGCACCCTCATTAATAACTATTCTACAAATGTTCTTGTCAGAGACAATAACTTGTATTTGGAATGCGAGTTGAGGGGGTAATCGTGGAATGTGATCTTCCAAGTCAAAAATTATTAAATTTGATTGGTAGGGTCGATTCCACCAATAGATTTCAACAATGCCTTCCATTGTATAGGAAAACTCTGAAGGACTTCGAGGGCTGACATCGCGGACGATGCTTGGGCTAGATCTTCGACAATACTGTAGTTCTGGGTAGCACGTGCATGAGGATTGAAAGCAGATTTTCAAACAACACCCTTTGGGGGACGACAAAGAACTATATCTAGGATCGGTCATTTGAGATGAAGAGGACCGTTGGTAGGTGGAGTCATGGGAGATGGTTGGACCAACGAAGGAGGTATTTCATCAACCTTCTCTTTGGAGGAAGAATAATCTTTGGCTCGAGTGGTAAGTGTGATGTCATTTTTCTTTGAATCACTTGTACACATTAAGACATAGGATGTAGTGGAGGGGGAGGGTTGGTCATGAATGAACAATTGGGCTTGTTGTTGAGAAGGGAAGGGTTGTGACCACATGACTGGAGTAGGCGGTTTCGGGGTCCCTTGAAGGAACTTAGTAACCTTGGCTCGTCTTGGACAATCCTTAGTGTAGTGATCATCACCACAGATAAGACAAGGGTATCGGGGTTTGTGCTTATCCTTATCGTCAACAGGTTGTGTTTTGGTCTTCTCAGATTGCGGATTATGTTTATCCTCCTTGTTCTTACCCTTCCCTTTTTTGGATTTATTTTTTCCGGTGGGGGTAGATTGAACAGAGTTCACCTCAGAAGTCTTGCCGGTGGGAGGGGTAGGAGACAGAGCATTTTGAACATTAGAAGAAATGTTTTTGGGCTTGTTGCTAGAGGCTTGGACGAAATGGGGTTGGGCATGGAAAGTGCCAATCACACCATCAACTGCATGAGAAGCAGTAGGAGTAGTTGAAGTAGCAGAAGTAGAAGGACGAGGTGCATCAGGGAGTAAGTCATAAAGAGTACCCGTTTGTGAGTAAATGAGGTCAAGGTATTGAGAAAGAATGATCACCTGTTCTTTTTTGACAACTCCACCCATGGAAATGTCACGAGTGATGTCATTCACGAATGATTTCGTGAACCACTCTGCCAGCAACTAATCGGGAAGTTCAAGTTTGATGAGACGTCGTATCTGTCGCCACTCATGAATGTGATCAGAGATATGAGTGGCTTTGGTTTGTTTGAAAGAACTCAAAATTTTGGTTCCCGTTTCATAGTGGATCGATAATTGGTAGTGGGTGAGGAAGGCCATAACGAGGGTGTTGAAGTCGGTGAAGAAGCCTCGTGGTAATTCTGTATACCACTTCGCGGTGGAACCTATGAGAGTTTGCTGAAAAAGGCGTAAACGAATAGAGTCATCCATCAAAGAGTTGGATGAACACCAAAGGTGAAAAGTCATTACATGATTGTTCGGGTCCTCTCCTAGTTTACCATCGAATTTAGGGATGTCAGATGGTAGTTTGGCCAGTATCGCAGGCCATTGAGGAGAGTGATGGATCAGATCATTTAAAATTCTCGACAGATCAGGGAGGTCCAGGGTGGCTAAGAAGGGTAACTGTCTATTCACGTGTGGGTACTAGTGACTTTGGGGAGCGAGCCCTATAGGTATACCAGTGGGACCATAAGCAGTTTTCATATAATGCGAAGATCTGGGTAGATTCGATTGTTGGTGTGGAGGCAAGTAATTTATACGGTTGTATTGGTTGGGGTTGTTCCCTTGAACATGGGCGTGGGGTTGAGCGTTCGAGCCCCAAATAGGATTGAATGTACCTGGATATGGTTGGTCTGTACTAGGGGGTATGAAGGAACTAGCTTGAGGTTGTTCCCCCCCAGTCGAGTGAGAATTATTTTGGATAAGATAGTTCCAATACTGGGCTAAGGATGGAGGTATGTTTTTTCCATAGGGTGGGGTAGGTGGGGGTTTCCCTTCAATCGGGGGTTGCGTCCCCATTGGGATTTTTTCTGCAAAAGGGGATTGGGTTTGGCCTCAATGAAATTGTCCACCGACAAGAATCTAGTAATTAGGTGTGAAAAATGGGATGGTGCCACTAGGGATAGTGCCTCCGATAGAGGATGGAAGAGGTCCTCTAAAAGGTGGTCGAGGAAGTGTTGGAATGAAACCAGGAACGAGATGGTTCCCAGAAGGAGTGGAAATGCCAGGAGTCCTGGATGGAATTTGTGTGGGAGCGGGAATAGAAGCATTAAACACATGGTATCTGAGGGGAAGTGTTGGGGTGAATCTAGGTGAAAGTGGCGTGCCAATGGGAGTTTGGCTAGCCATCGTAATCCTAGTGTGAGGATGCGTATTATCTGGGACCATTGTGTAATGGACCGTTTGTAGGGGGATAGTCAAGATGTGGTCAGCTGGTGGAGCGTCTAAACCAGGAAAATAATAGGCAGTAGTAAAAGGTATTGTGTCTAGATCGGATGTTTCGGGAAGCTCAGGTGTGACAGTGATATCAAGGCCTACTCCTGAGCCAAAGAGATCCTGTCTAAAAATGCCAGTAGTCCAAAAAGGATCTTGACCCTCAGGTCCTGTGAAAGGTCTGGTTGGTAATCCAGAAGACTTAACAACTATTTCTCTGAAAGAATTCACTCGAAGAATATGTCTCACAGAGTCAAGAGGAAGTCAGAAGTCCTCTCGATAATTGGTAATTCAGAACTATTCTAAAGAGTTAGTTCTTTCCACTTGTGGAGTGGCAACGTCTTGGACTTCACTCTGTTGAGGAGAGCCCTCCGGTGATTTGGTAGGCAAGGGTTGAGAACCTTCCAGATCTTCTGGGGGTAGGCCTTGCATTCTACGTGAATGATGTGGAGGGTCAATTTTGTTATCGGATAAATCGGTAGGGTCGATTCCACCAATAGATTTAAACAGTCCTTTCCATTGTATAGGACAACTGTAAAGGACTTCGAGGGTTGACATCATGGACGGTGCTTGGGACAGATCTTCGAAAATACTGTAGTTCTGGGCAGCACGTGTATGAGGATTGAAAGAAGATTTCCAGACAACACCCTTTGGGGGAGGGAAAAGAACTGTATCTAGGCTCGGTCATTTGAGATGAAGAGGACCATTGGTAGGTGGAGTCGTGGGAGATGGTTGGATTGACGAAGGAGGTATTTCATCAACCTTCTGTTTGGAGGAAGAATAATCTTTGGCTCGAGTGGTAAGTGTGATGTCATTTTTCTTTGAATCACCTGTACACATTAAGACATAGGATGTAGTGGAGGGGGAGGGTTGGTCATGAATGAACAATTGGGCCTGTTGTTGATAAGGGAAGGGTTGTGACAACACGGCTGGAGTAGGTGGTTTCAGGGTCCCTTGAAGGAACTTAGTAACCTCGTCTCATCTTGGACAATCCTTAGTGTAGTGATCATCACCACAGATAAGACAAGGGTATCGGGGTTTGTGCTTATCCTTATCATCAACAGGTTGTGTTTTGGTCTTCTTAGATTGTAGATTATTTTTATCCTCCTTGTTCTTACCCTTCCCTTTTTTAGATTTATTTTTTCTGGCAGGGGTAGATTGAACAAAGTTCACCTCAGAAGTCTTGCTGGTGGGAGGGGTAGGAGACACAGAGCATTTTGAACATTAGAAGTAATAGATTTGGGGTTATTTCTAGAGGCTTGGATGGAATGGGGTTGGGCATGGAAAGTGCCAATCACACCGTCAACTACATGAGAAACAACATGAGTATTTGAAGTAGCAGAAGTAGAAGGACAAGGTGCATCAAGGAGTAAGTCGTAAAGAGTACCTGTTTGTGAGTAAACAAGGTCGAGGTATTGAGCACGACTGATCACTTGTTCTTTGTGACAACTCCACCCATGGCAATGTCACGAACGATGTCATTCACGAATTATTTCGTGAACCACTCTGCCAACAACTGATTGGGAAGTTCGAGTTTGATGAGACATCATCTCCGTCACCACTCATGAATGTGATCAGAGATATGAGTGACTTTGGTTTGTTTGAAAGAACTCAAAATTTTGGTTCCCATTTCGTAGTGGATCGGTAACTGGTAGTGGGTGAGGAAGGCCATAGTGAGGGTGTTGAAGTTAGTGAAGAAGCCTCATGGTAATTCTATATACCACATCGTGGCGGAACCTGTGAGAGTTCACTAAAAAAGGCGTAAATGAATAGAGTCATTCATCAAAGAGTTGGATGAACACCAAAGGTGAAAAGTCATTACATGATCTTTTGGGTCCTCTCCTAGTTTACCATCGAATTTAGGGATGTCGGATGGTAGTTTGGCCAGTATCGTGGGCCATTGAGGAGAGTGACAGATTGGATCATTTAAAATTATCGACAGATCAAGGAGGTCTAGGGTGGCTAATAAGGGTAACTGTCTATTCACGTGTGGGTACTGGTGACTTTGGGGAGGGAGCTCTGTAGGTATACCAGTGGGACCATAAGCAATTTCCATATAATGCGAAGATCCGGGCAGATTCGGTTGTTGGTGTGAAGGAAAGTAATTTATAGGGTTGTATTGGTTAGGGTTGTTCCCTTGAATAGAGGTTTGGGGTTGAGCATTCGAGCCCCAAATAAGATTGGATGTACCTGGATATGGTTGGCCTATACTAGGGGGTATGAAGGAACTAGCTTGAGGCTGTTGCCTCCTAGTGGAGTGAGAATTATTTTGGATAAGATAGTTCCAATACTGGGCTAAGGATGGAGGTATGTTTTGTCCATAGGGTGGGGTAGGTGGGGGTTTCCCTCCAAATGGGGGTTGCATCCCAATTGGGATTTGTCCTGCAAATGGGGATTGGGTTTGGCCTCCTTGGTGAAATTGTCCATCGACAGGAATCTGGTAATTAGGTGTGAAAGAAAGGATGGTTCCACTAAGGTCAGTGCCTCCGATAGAGGATGGAAGATGTCCTCTGAACGGGGGTTGAGGAAGTGTCAGAATGAAACCAGGAATGAGATGGTGCCCATAAGGAGTGGAAATTCCAGGAGTCCCGCATGGAATTTGTGTGGGAAAGGGAATAGAAGCATTCAACGCATGATATCCAGGGGGAAGTGTTGGGGTGAATCTAGGTGAAAGTGGTGTGCCAATGAGAGTTTGGATAGCCACCGTAATCTCGGTGTGAGGACGTGTAGTATCTGTGACCATTGTGTAATGGACCGTTTGTAGGGGGATAGTCAAGATGTGGTTGGTTGGCAGAGCGTCTGAACCAGGAAAATAATAGGCAGTAGTAAAAGGTATTGCGTCTGGATTAGATGTTTCAGGTAGCTCAGGTGTGATAGTGATATCAACACCTGCTCCTGAGCCAAAGAGATCCTATCTAAAAATGCTAGTAGTCCAAAAGGGATCTTGACCCTCAGGTCTTTTGAAAGGTCTGGTTGGTAATGCAGAAGACTCAAAAACTATTTCTTCGGAAGAATTCACTCGAAAAATACGCCTCACAGAGTTGGGAGGAAGTTGAAAGTCCTCTCAAGAATTGGTAATTCAGAACCATTCTAAAGAGTTAGTTCTTTCCACTTGTGGAGTGGCAACGTCTTGGACTTCACTCTATTGAGGAGAGCCCTCCGGTGAGTTGGTAGGCAAGGGTTGAGAACCTTATAGATCTTCTGGGGGTAGGCCTTGCATTCTATGTGAATGACGTGGAGGGTCAATTGTGATCGAGTTAAAATCTTACGAAATAAATTCTATGGCCAACTTGGGTAAACAAAAAACACGCGCTAGTAAAATCTAGGAATCAAAACCAGGCAAACAAGATCTTCCAATTCCGAAGTCACTAGTTGGTGATGAAATCCAACGTCATAACGACAAGACAAGAAGGGTCTGGGCGAGGGTGGAAAAGTTATGTTGATGACCTGCTTAACGGACTTACACCGTGGTGCAAGCTACCACACATAATCGTGGGTATACCCTCCAAGGAGCCCGAGTGAGTTTGGCCAACGTTGATTCCTGGTACCGTAAAGACTCACCCCTTCAAAGTCACCTTGTGTAAGACCTTAAGAAGATAAGATACTAAGGTTACCACAAACAACGATGATGCCTGGGGAAACAGTCGACAGTCCGATCCACACACAAGAGAAGGGTATCTAGCCCAAAATCAACTTGAGAGGTGTCCACTCATCATTGTGGCTATACCTTCAAGTGACAACCGTAATACGTGCAATCTCTACACCCAGATCAACAAAGCAGGGTGAGTAACTCTGTCAATCTCAATGTGACCTCAGGTTTGACCCTTTTGTGAGAAGGGATTCCTAGGACAAAATGATGCAAATGGAATTTGACACTCCTTATCACAAGATACTATGTGTGTTTTGTGCTTTGGAGAGTGTGTCTCATTGCCTATTCCAAAGCTCTAGCCTATCTAATGTTGGTGCAAAAGAGCCCTAGAAAAGTTGCTAGTTGAATTTTAAAGTTGCACAATATTATTAAAGGATGTTGTTACGCAAAAAGGAGACGAAAATGAAACCAATGTTGTGTAAGACTCTGACCCAACAATGCGTAAATAGGGATGAATGATACAAATTTTTGTTCGATGAATTCTATCTACAGGAGGGAAAGAGGAGTTTTCTGGAACAATGCAAACTACGATGTACGCTCTTTCTTGAAATGTAATATCAAACAATCATGAACAATGCAAATTCCCTATTCGTTCTCTTTCAATATTTGAATGCCAATATTTTTCAAATAAATGATTGCTTAAAAAAAGAAAAAAAGAAAAAAAAATCTTTAATTTTTTATTAGAAACCAAGCAATAGGGATGGAACTAAGAAAAAGTAAGCAACCAATGAAAATGAAATATTCAACAAACACCCAAATCAATCTTTCAATGAAGATAAAAATAACAAACTAACAAGACCAGTCTCTTCAAATGCACATGGAAAACAATTTTCAAAATAGTAAGAAATCGAAAAGGACAATTAATCCCAACTTTTAATCCAATCTAAGGCTCTCGACCAAACAAGCACTCAGATTTCAGAATCGAAGATTATACCCTTGTTAAGAAAAGGTCAAGAGGTAAAAATTGAGAAAAAATGATCAAGAAGAGTTTTTGATTTTCGAAAACTAATCATTCACAAGATTTGAAGTCAAGAAATAGTCAATCACTGGCAAAAGAAGTTCTTCCCAGATAAACAAACAAATCTGGGCATCTGAAGACCCAAAAAGACCTAATCCAAAGTTTTTACAGGTGAGTTCGCAGTCTGGTAGTGGGGTACAGTGTGAGAATTAGGGATTCTCGTAGCCTAGATACAGGTAGGGTGTGAGAAGGTCACACTGAACAGAACACTAGGGTGTGAACTTGAGTGATTCTTGTAGGCCACAAAAAGGTACAGTGCGAGAAGGTTTGTAATCAAGCAAAATTTGGAAAAAGGACAGAACTTTTGAGTGAACTTCTGGATCCAGAGGGTCTGTAAGGATCTCCTAAAGACTCAGAGATTGATTGGGAATGAAAAAGGGTAGGTCAAGAGCAAATGGCCAAGAAAAAACCACAAAATGGGTTGTATCCCCAGTGGAGTTGCCAATTTTGTTATTGGATAAATCGGTAGGTATGGACACTAATTGATCTCCCTAGATCCACCTGGATCTAGAACAAAATAGGATAGGACATGACTCTTTCTCTAAGTTGCAGTCATTGAATCTACTACCGAGAAGAAATGAGTGGCATACCTTTATATCGCTTCCTGAGGTCTCTGTTGTTCCTACTTCGCTCCAATGCTGTTATGAAATCAGGTCCAAGACAACACAAACCAACCAAAGTGAAGATAACAAAATATATTCAATGTCAACCTATGCATATGATCAAGGAGTTATGCAATAAAATAAGAGTGATTTTATGGGAAAGGGATATGCCCCTATATTATATTAAATGAAAGTAGAAGATACAACCAGATCGCCTTGATGTCATAAGCTTCCTTTCAATGATCCTTGGTTCCAACACACACACTTTTTCTACACTTGCATGAAGAAGATCCAGTACAACTTGATAGACAAATAGAGTCTTCAAGCTTCAATCCAAACAAGGTTCTTCACACAATTCTTTCATCAATTCTCTATTCAATCTTGCTTAACCTCTTCCTTGAGAAACTTTTCATTATATAGGAGAAGGAGAGATGGCTAAAGGGATGAGGATGATCCCACTAAATCTGAGAAGTCAGTAGGATGCCAACCATGTGAATGCCACCTCATTTTCTAGAAGATTCCCTTCTAGAATCTTTGTAACCTCTTCTCTTTTCCAAGCTTTGAAACAGATTCGCACCCTACCTATAGAGAAGACTGCGAATAGTTCGCACTCCAAGTATAGGGTTGCTTGCAAGAATGAAGGATTTTCTCACCCTATAACATAGGCAGCCTACGAACTCATCTTAAAAATATTCTTTTTAGAAGAAGACAACAATCACTTTTCTCAGGAAAAAGGTCTTCATGAGAGCCTGGACACATAACTTGTAGAAACATCACTAGAGTGACCAAAATAATGTGTAACAAACACTAAGTAGCTCATAGTCGAGCGAAATCTTGTTTTAGGCTTTCCTTTAAAAGATATTAGAAAAAGTAGTTACGAAAAGTTGGTTAAAGAGTTTAAATTTGCAAATCTTTATTTGTCAAAAAGTAGTTTTGCTTTCAGTTTCATTTAATGATCTTCTCTTTCGTCCCTTAAAAACACACCACTAGTTTCATTGTCTCTTCCTTGACTTAAAACAAGCCACTTAAATTTAATGCTAACTTAAAATTTACTAGAATTTATGTTTGTAGGGTCCATCAATTAGTCTAGGTTAGAGCCTTGATTTAGGTTGGAGAGGAAACTCTTCAAGGCTTAAAAAAAAAACATAGGAGTCATGCTAGGGAGTGTAAAAATTCTAGTAAATGTGAAAGTTATCTGGGACCCCCCTTTAACACAGGGGCTAAACACGAGGTCGTGTGTAGAAAGGTAGTGAAGATAACCCCTCCAAAGCTGGACCAAGCGTAGTGGGGAATGCATATAGAGGACTTGTCTTGGGATTCCGTCGGTCACATTTTCCACAGAGCTTCATGGATCTTGATTCCATTTGAGGTCCTCAGTCATCTTCTGGAACACTTTCTTTTAATACCCTCGATAAGTTTTGGGCTTGATACCCTGTTCATTTCGGTCTACTCGATTGTAGCCACCCGGTGACTATTCGCGAGCTGGCAACCTAGTTTCCTTTATTTTAGGGACTTACACAAGTGACTGTGGGGATATACCGTGGTACCTAGGTTAGATATCGAGCCATGCTTTGCAGAGTATACCCAGAGGATGCTTCCATGTTCGAGTTTCACTTTCACCAGTAATTTTCTCTAGTGTTGGCTAGTGTAACTGTTCTTCCAACTAGATAGTGTTTTGCTTGATTTATCTTGTAGGAAGTTTTCTAGTGTGTTCTTGGTTTTCCCCGCTAGAAGAAATGGCTAAAATTCTTGACGATACCAACCAAGGAACCCCTTCACAAGGGGATTCTTGTTCTTTTCCTTTCTTCATAAACGTTGGTGTCCCTTTCATGGCTGCTTTGTACATTCATGGGTTGAATGTGGGACTACCAGTTTAGTTGGGCACCATTCCAAATGTCTTGAATGATCTTGACATTTCTCAGTTAAGCACCTTATGTCATGGGCATAATGTTGATGTTCCTTCATTAGCAAAGTCTTATCCTCCTCCTTCTCCCACCTCTGGTGAAAGTACAATTACTAGTAACCAGAAGTCTAAATGAAATAGAAAGAGGAAGAAAAGGAAGAAGAAGTCACCAACCTCTGCGCATCATGTTGGAGATAGGTCGACAACCTCTGCAATTCACGTTGAAGACTAGAACCCAACCTCTGCAAGTCATGCTGGGGGCACGAGCCTCATCAATGCGAGTCATATGAGTGATATGTCACCAACCTCTGCAAGTCATGTTGAAGATAGGTCATCAACCTCTGCAAGTCATGTTGAAGACCAACACCCAGCCTCTACAAGTCATGTTGGGGGCAAGCACCCACCCTCTCCAAGTCATGTTGGGGGAAAAATTCTAGTCACTTCTAGTCATACTGGAAATAGGTCAGCAGCCTCTGCGAGTCATTTTATTGACCCATCACCAACCTCTGCAAGTCATGTTGGAGATGTGCAAACAACCACTGCTAGTCATGCTGGGGGCATTGATTATGTTGAGAAACCTAAACAGATAGGACGTAAGCCTAATTTCCCTTGTAAGCTTTGCAAGGGAGATCACCTTACTCATATGTTCCCTGGCATTCTAGAGATAAAAAGATTGTGGTCCCTGTCTGCAAGCTCTACTGATTCTGATTCATCTGAGGTTTCCTCACAGTCTATTTAGTCTTTGTTTGATGAAGTGGTCATGTTGATGCAATCGTCGACTGATCCCACTCCTATTTTGGGGGGTGAGGGGCCTTTAGACCATGTAGTCTCGCAGCCTATTCAACCATTGGTTGAGAAAGTGGTCACACCAATGCAGTCTTTGGCTGATCCCACTCTTCTCTTGGAGAGTGTCGAGTCTACCAAAGTGGTCAAGCCAATGCAATCTTCAGCTGACCCCACTCTTCTCATGGGGAGTGATGTGCCTACCGACTATGTTTTTAGCATTTCTAGTTTAGTACTTTCAGAACAAGGGGGCATTCCGCTCACTTCGAGAACACCCCCTCCAAGCCCTAGGATGGTTTCCTTTGATTGGAATGACCTTGTTGAGCCTCATCTTCCTTCTTTCACACCCTTTCAAATATGGGTTGAAGTTAATTCAACAAACATCTATCGATGTATTGTGTATGAAGGAGCCTCTGCAAGTATTTTATCCTCCTCAGTTTGGAAAGTCTTGGGATCTCCCGAGCTTGTGTCTGCTTCGAATGAGTTGTTGGCCTTTGAAAGATGTCCTAATGAATATTTGGGGATTCTTCCTCAGTTTCCTATCTCAATAGGTGGGAAGATTGTCCTTATCGATGTTATAGTGGTGCAAGGCCCATTCGATTTTAATATGATTCTCGGGCGTGATTATGTATATGCTATGAACACTGTGGTGTCTACGCTTTTTCGGGTGATGCATTTCCCTCACAAAGGAAGCATTATCACTATAGACTAGCTGGCATATGATAATCACCATCCTAATTCAATGTTAGTTCAGGCTACCCATTTATATGTTCCTAGTGTTCGTGTAGACTCTACGCTGCCACAGGTTAATTATGTGACGTCTTATCCTCGGTGTTTAATTGCTTCTGAGCAAGAACCTGTGCAATCATGTTTTCCTTCTCGAGACTTGGTCTCAACAATTGATCCATTGGTTTATCCAATGGGGGCATGGGAGCCCTTGCTTCCCCCTCTTGGTCCAGGTGATCTTGAGTCTCCTTCTAAGTCTGATATCATTGTTTGTAGATCCTCAAGCCATAGTGCTTTTGATTCTTCGCTGATAGACTCTGCCAGTCCTGGCCAGAGCCTCCATCATCATATGGAATATGGTCAGTTTAAGTCACCCTTTGGGACTGTTGACCCTTGTTTGCAAGATTCCTTGGATTTTGAATTTTCTTCAAATGAGTCTATCCTTGAAGCCATGACTACGGTTTCTATATTGTGGGAAGACTTACACCGTGGCTTGTGTTTTCTTCCCTTTTGGGAGACTTTCCAAGTTGACTATCGAAGAGACTCTTGGTCCAAGACTAGAAGTGAGATGTACCTGAACAATTCTCATACATGAGTCATAGCCCCCTGGAGTCTTCTTTAATCCCTTTTCAGACTCTCTAAACATGAAAATATTTCCAAGCGATCTTGTTGTCCTTCATGCTCGCCAAACTAAAATTTGAAGGCACATCTGTCTGACGGTAGTTTACCCCTTTTTCAGTTCGGATGGTCAATTGTATGAACAAAGGTATACTCTAGGAGCTTCGGTTTTCAAGACGAGTGTTCTCAGGTATAATTTAAACCCTTTTTTGGGCCCGAGGGACCAAATTTACGAAAAAGAAACCCCCATGGAGTCCATAGTTAAGCTCTTTTCAAACTCCCTAAATTTGAAAAGATCGTTGAGTGATCTTGTTCCTTCACACTCGTTAAACTAGTCCAGAAGAACATCCACTAAAGAGTCCATAGTTAAGCTCTTTTCAGACTCCTTAAAATTGAAAAGATCACCGAGTGACCTTGTTCTTTCACACTCGTTAAAATTGGTTCAGAAAAACATTTATTGGCATGAGTTTACCGCTTTTTTTGCCCTGTAGATTAAGAAGGAAAAACAAACACCTTAGGAGATTCGTCTCGCTGGGAGAGTTCTCCTAAGTAAATTTTACTTTTTCAGGCTAAGGAGACTAAATCTAGAAAAAGACAACGATTCCATAGTTAAGATCTTTCCAAACTCGATAAAATTGAAAAGATTGTTGAGTGATCTTGTCTTTGTCACACTCGTTAAAATGGTTATGAATATATGTCTTTTTGGTGCTAGTTTACCCCTTTTTCGAACCGATACACTATTTTCGAAAAAGGTACCCTAGCGGAGTCTTCTTTTACGTTTTTTTGGACTCTCTAAAATGTGAAAAAACCACCGAGCTTAACTTCTTTGGGTTTGTAAAAAATACATTGAAGGGGGTTTCATTGTGTCCTATCAATCACATTTGCATCCCTGCATTTTTGGCCTAATGTCGGCTCCATGTTGCTCTCAACTAAACCTTTGAAGCATGCCTTATACGTAAGACTTGTAGCACTTTGCCTCGTGTCTTGACACCTTGACCCATGGAGGAATTTTCCCGAGTTTCCTTTTCCTGCACATGTCTCCTTTCTCTGAGCATTAGTGTTTTCCTTACACTTGGAACTAGTATGCTTGCGACACTCGTTCCTCCTTTGTAACGTAGCATTCTTTTATTATTTTTCAAGATCTTCAAAAATATTGAAAAATACAAAAAAATCGAATACACCCCAAAAAGAGGATGGGAAAAGTATTTTCTTTTTTTGGCAGCACAATGAGTCACCCTTGGAAAAATCACATATTTCCATTTGTTCGTCAATATTTTGGATTTAATATGGCCTTAGGAATTTGTTCTCGCTACATAGAGTTGTGTCCTCCTTCGTTTGGTTATCCTTCCAAACACATGGAGAGTTTGTGTTGCCTCCTGCATCGTGAACTTATGTAAATGTCATGCTTCCCGAGTCTCATCATCAGTCATGCTACTGTCCAAGGAAATTTTTACCCAACCTGAGTCATCCCTTCTGCAGTTTTTCTCTTTCCCTCATGCTTGACCATCCCGAAAGTCCAATCAAGTCCTTGTTCAAAATCACTAAATTTCTTTGTTTGATCATCGAGATCCTCTTATCTATTCCCTGATGAGTCATTGAAGGCATCTGGGTAGTGAAGTCGTACACTCACATTATGATCATACCCGAGTTATGAATATCTTGAAGTTGTTTCTCAAGCTCTGAAAGCCTCATCTCCAACCATCGGGCGTCATTGGCTTCTTGAAGATGGATACTATACATGTATATCTTTGATTTTGAGATGTAGATCTGCTGTGTATTTCTCATGGCTACACTTTATATAGTTATATGACATGGATCTGCAGTGTATTTGATTGGAAGCCATGATTTATTTCATCCCGAGCATGGGTATGCCCGCCTCGCTGAGACAAGTGTTATTTTGCAGATGGAACCTCCCGAACTTTGGTCCCGGGCTCACTCGCTTCATACGTTGGTAAATATTTGTAATGTATTTCAGCCATTAGATGTTCTTCTGGCCTCACACATTAGGGGGAATCTGTTATAACCCAAAATTGCACCATACATGCATGCCTTGCATCAGGCCATCTTACTTGCTATTTTTGCCAAGCCATCACTGAGAAGCTCTTCTTAAAAGCACTATTTTTGAAGATGTACGTGCCCTGCACCACTAATGCCCACATACACACGTTTGATGCACCACTACATATCGCGTACGTACACTAGTTGCACCATTACAACCCACGTATACCCACAAAAGTTGTAAGGAATTCATTGAGATTACAGGTTATTGGATAGTTTCCCAACTGTTCCACCGCCTATATCCCATCACCCAACCGAATAGCCATCCTTTTGTCATATAAAAGGAGGTTTTTGGGTCTTATTCAAAATCTAATAATAAGAACAATGAAACTTTTCCTATTTCATTACCCCCCCTTGCCCCAAGAATTTGCGGCCACATTGTGAGTTTTGAGCCATAATTCTCTATTCTTTCCTTTTTCTTCATTCATAAGCCTATGTTATTTCCCTAGAGAGAATTGTGAGAGGAGAAAGATATGTGGAAGCAGTTGGAGCTTGGTGAAGAGGATCTCGAACCAGGTTTGAGGAGCAGTTGTCGATCTCATTGTAAGTAACTTTGTGAGATTAATAGAAAGAAATACTTTTTCTGTCCCTCCATATGATGTGTTCAATCTTTATGTTTGATTCATGTTTTATTATGACATCTAACCCACTAATTTATATATAAGATGCATGTTCGTAGTTCTTTGTTTGTTTGTTTATGAATGCAAGTTGGCCTTGGGAGGAGACTTGTAGTCGAGGAACAATCGAATGCAAAAGGATCGACACTGGATGCGAAGTTCAAGGTAGAGTTACCAGATCTTTTTACTTTGTGTTTTATGCATGAATGTGGGGTATAGTCAGGGTAGTTGTTAAAAAGTAGGAGACTTTAGATGGTTAGCTCTACCTACATGTTGAACCCTAGTGTATTCCATAGGGGGGTTTTCCCACAATATCATCTACTCATAAAATCTGGATCACATAGGCCCACCATTTACAGATCATTTGGTATCAGAGTAGGTTTCAAAGACTTGGAGAACACCTACATGGAAAACACACGCATCTAGTACCAAAATAGTGGAGACACATTGTTTTCATACCTATAAAGAAGTAGAGGACCATCAATGGGGGTGAATCATCATGGAGAAGATGATAGGAAAGACTTGGAGGTCAGATTCACTCAGCTAGAGAAAAGAATTATTGCATTGACATAATTAGTGATGTATCTATTAGGGAAGAAATATAGTGAAGAAAACTTAGGAGAGAATGAGCATGAAGAAGATAAGGGATATCGAAAAAATGCCACATACAATGATTTCGGTAAAAAAAAATCTTTGTCTTCATCTTCCCATATTCCTTTCAAAGTTGAAGCAAAACTTGAAATTCCCATGTATGATGGACAAACTAATGTTGAATTCTTGGATAGCAGGTTGAAATAATTGGAAGTTTACTTTAGTCTTTATCAAATCCAAGAAACATAATTTTTTTTTTCCCATTTGAATATGATCGAGCATGCTCTGTTGTGGTGGGAGAGTCATGTGGGTGTACTGAGAATAGGAAAGAATCCTATGATTATAAAATGGAAGGACTTTGAGGCATTTTTGAATTCATAATTTTATCCCATAGGCTACAAAGAGGAGTGACTCATGAAGTGGCAGTAACTTCAGCAAGAAATAGGACACGAAGTGCAAGAATACACTTATGAGTTTAGGAGGGAGGCCATCAGGTTGGGTGTCTCCCTGGAAGAGCCAAGAGTGGTGATGAAGTACCTTGTATTACTTTTCATCCATATCCAAAGACAATTGTATCTTCATGGTGTGAAAAGTATAGATGAGGCAAGAAAGAAGGATCTCTACATTGATTTGGACCCCAAGAAAGGACAATAGCACACAGGCCAAGAAGAAACCAACAAGAAAAGAGACAAGAATATGGAATCCACAACCAAGAAAATGAGGTATCCTAATATGGTAGGTATGTGTTATATTCTTTGCACGATTATACCTAGTGTTCATGTTGTGCTGAGCATGCAGGGAGGTTGGGGGGCATCATCCCTGAATTCGTTTTTGACGTTTCTTGCATTTTTTTTTAGTGTTTTCTCGGCACATGGTTTTCGTCAATGGTGTTCTAATTCTGATTAATGAATTAGGGTTGTTGACTAATCCGGGTCAATGAATTAGGGGTTTTGGATGTTTC
>ML807085.1:47770-59379 GCA_009831015.1 Picea engelmannii
TAATATATTTGCAGTAATTTATTGTACAAGGTTAAAATATACATTTGCTATTAGACAAATTATTATCTTTAGAGGGATGCCTTTGCGATCAAGGGTTTTGGCTTAGGTCTATGGTAAACCTTGTTATAGTGGGAGATATATAATATTAATTCTTTAGGTGAAGAAAATGGTGAGCAACTCGAAAATAGAGATAGGGAAATTTAATGGGAAATTTTTTGAGTTGTGGAAGCTCAAGATGGAATATCTACTGGTGGAAAAATATCAATGGATCGTTGTGGATCCAAGTACTGCACCTACAAGAATGTCAATAGGATACTGGGAAAATTTGGATCGAAAGGTGAAGAGAAAAATCTGGTTGTGTCTCTCATATTTAATATTATTGAATATCCCAAGAGAAGATACAACCAAGGAATTATGGGATAAGTTAGGGGATTTGTATCATTCAAAGTCCTTGATAAACAATTTTTTCTTGTGGAAGAAGTTGTATAACGTAAGGATGAAATATGGAGGCTCAGTGATAGAACATATGAACACTTTCAATACTGTGGTAAGTCAAATATCATCTGTTGATATCAAGATTTATGATGAAGATAAGTGTACCACTTTATTGTTCTCTTTACTAGACTCACGAGATAGTCTGGTTGTGACCATATATAGTAATAAAACTACTTTTATTTTCGATGATGTGGTATTATCCTTTTTGTTGGAGGAGATGTGGAAAAATAACATGGAAGGATAGAGCAAAGATGCATTATTTGCAAAAGGATGTTCCTAGGAAAGAAATATATCTAATTTCTCAAGTGGGAGATATAGATCTAAGGGAAGATCTAAATCTCCCAAACGATTTGTAAAGGTATGCTAGAGATGTGAAAAATAAGTGCACCATAAGAAGCAATGTAGATCCAAAAGTGTTGAGAGAGGGAATGGATTTGAAGATGCCCCTTCTACAAAAGAAAAAATCTCCATAGAAGGAGCATATGTGTACTTGGATTCTTTAATAACACATGCATATCATGAGGCATGGTTGGTTGACTCAGGTGCATCCTTTCATATGAATCCTCACACATAGTGGTTTTGTGAATATGAAAGGTACGATGGAGGTGATGTTTTCCTAGGTGATGACTCGATATCCAAAATCATAGGATGAGGAAAATTCAAGTTGAAGCTCATGTATGGAAGGATTAGAACACTCACTATTGTTATGCACATCTAAATATTTGCCAAAATTTTGATATATGTAAGCAAAATGGATGACGCAGGGGTAAAAAAATTGTTTGAGAAAGAAACGTATAGGATGGTTTGAGGATCAATAGTGTTGATGAAGAGAGTTTGGTGTGGAAATCTGTATAATATGCAATGAATAAACATTAGTGATAGGTGCAATAGTTCCATTGTTCCTGAGATTGGAGATGAAGAAGAAAAAACTCCTACAATCTCTAGAGAAAAGGTTATGTTGTGGCATCAAAGACTGTGGAATATTAGAGAGAAGGGCCTTCGATGACTACATGGTAAAGTTATGGTTGAATGTATGTATAAATTATATTTGGATTTTGATTTATGTGAAAATTTCATATATGGGAAGTATAATCCGGTAAGATTTCCCTTTGGTGCAACGAGGGTAGAAGGAATTTTACAATTGGTGCATAATGATGTGTTTGGACCTATGTCGGTTCCATCACTGGGGAAATATGTGTACTATGTCTCTTTTATAGATTAATTATTGAGGAATATAAATATATATTTCATTATGAATAAATTTGAAGTCTTTGGCAGGTTTAAAGGGTTTAAGGCTCTTGTGGAGAATCAAAAAGAGAAAATAATTAAGGTGTTGAGAATGGATAATGGTGTAGAATTCTGCAGAAATGAATTCAAATAATTATATAAGAAGTGTAGTACAAAAAGGTAGAAGAATACTCCATATACAACTCAATATAATGGAGTTGAATAAAGGATGAACATGATGTTGATGGAAAAAGAGAGATGCATGCTCAATGGTTTCGGGTTAAGACAAAAATTTTGGGCAGAGGCAGTGGGTATTGCATGTTACCTAGTCAATCAATCATCCTCATCAACACTAAATGAAAATAATCCAGATGAGGTATGGATTGGTAAGAAACCCTCTATCACACATCTCAGGGTATTTGGTTGTGATGTGTATGTTCACATTCCAAAGGAAAACATGAGTAAGCTAGACAAAAAGGATGAAAATTGTCTCTTTATGTGGTATAAGATGTTCTGAAAGGTTATAATATTTGGAACCCAGAAATAAGAAAGTAGTGTGTTGGCATAGGGACAGACCCAAGGTTCAATGCTACAAAAACACACAAACAAAGCCCTAACTACCGACCCTTTTGACAACACCTGCGAAGCATATGAAGTCTCACCCGAGGTAGAGGCAGGGGTGGTTACAAGACTTAGGTGTCTGCAACCTTAGCCAAGACACATATATGTGATTATAATAATTAATAAAGAAATTAGCATTGTCAGTTCCTCAATATACAATCAATAATCACTTCGCTGATAAAATAGGGCTTCACAACATTCACACTGATATAATATACTTAAGCACTTAGCATCAATAGATAGGTCAGATCTAGTAGATGAAGCACTCAACACATTCATATAGATCATATCTAACATTATTATACATCATTAGCACTAGGCATAAGCATATCTATATAATCATCTCTAAGCACTTAGAAAAATAAGATATAAACACATCCAGACAAGCACAAAGAAAGAAAACACAGTGTTTACATGGTTCACCCCCACCCTAGGGCTACGTCCACCAACTCTTCTTATTTATTTTATTCAGTCAATCAGTTACAAGCACAGAGCCATCAAAACCCTACTTCGCATAGGACATAATATCGACATATCTCTCTAGATCCTTCTTCCTTGCGTTACAACACAAAGCCTTCCACCATCTGTTGCAACCACTTGCACTTAGCTCTGCAAGTCTCTCACAGTCATGCACAAATTACTTACAAAACCCTACTTGCACTTAGCATACATCACATAGATGCCTATATCTGCCTATAGATTCCTATACATCTATTTATACATTACAAAATAGGCCTAAGCATGGGTAAACCCATGGGCCGACATCCCAATCTTGTTACATAATCCTCAAAACCCAAAAAGGACCCAAAAGTGGGACGAGATCCCTTGATATCCGCTTCATCTTGCACTCCTCCTTCGACAGGCTGTCGAAGTCCCAAAATAGGTTACTATGACCAAGAATCTCCCAAAACTTGGTTAAGGGCCAATAGGCCATCAACACTCACCTGTGACTCATCCCAAGTCACTCTGATCTGACCAGTTCTGCTTCGAACACCTCGAGCTTGGCTCGAGTTGCTTTGACCTACTGTTGTGTGACATAATCTTGCTCGGTGAACTCCTGGATCACTGTGTTGTTCACAGGCCCTTCTAGGCGTTGTTCTGCTACGATGACAACCTGTTCTAGCTCTGCTCCTTGGCTTTCAGACTTTGTGAATAATTGGCACACCTTATCTTTTACTAGTTGAAGCCATTGAGTAACTTCCATCACTCTTCTTTGAATCATATGGATCTATTGCTAGGCAGTGCATTGCTCCTAAGACCGCTTCATTCTTTCCATGGCTGACAAGGCCTTCAGCTGTGCCTGTAATGTGTCTGCGTGCTGCTTTGCTTCCTTGATATGTGACTCTAATGCCTGTAACTCTGAATTCTTGGTGAGGTTTTCATATGTTTGGGCGCTATGGTTACTCAGTTGCTTTCACTCCAAGGAAAGAGCTCTTAGTCTGTCAACTACGTTGCAGGCAATTGCTTCCCTTTTGTCTCTTACATCTTGAGGGTTTTTGGGCATAGCACTGAGCTCCAAGTATGCTATGCACTATTGGAGTTGCTAGATTACTTCTTCAAGTTGTGCCACCTGCTCTGGAACTCGCTCTTCGGTATTTACTTCTACAATTTTCACAGAACGAAGTGCTTTGTGAACCATTTCCTTTACTTCGAGTTCCTCTGCTAGCAACTGTTCCTTGCTTTGCTGCAGTTGTGATTTTTCTTCATCCCACTTCACTTGCAAAGCAAACTTTTCCCATTCTGCAGTACTGCGTTGTTCTACAAGGTTTCCCTGTACTTGTGCCAAATTATGGGTAGCTTGCACTGTTTCTTCCTAAGCTCGTCGAAGGCGAGCTTCGATTGTATCAGTGATGCGGTGGAGTTGAGATGGATCATCTCCCAGTTCTTATGTTCTTACTAACAGAGGCGTAGTGGAAACTACGCGGCTGGATTGTAGTGCCCACTTCACTCCTTGGAGCTCGTCCTTAATCTGATGGAACAACTCCTCTTGCTTATCTTCTTGCTTCTCTGCTATCTCCAACAAAGCATCATTCAGGGCCACTATGATGAAATCGAAGTCGTCGGAGGTGAGGATGGTTTGCATTTTGGTCATGGTTTCTTTCACTTTATTCTGAGAGGAAGGTTTCGGAAGGGAAACCTTCCTTTTCTTCGAGGGATCCTCCTCGTCTCTAGGCGGTGTAACCTCGCCTTTCTTCTGTTCAAATTCTATGCCATATATCTCTCCGCCATCTCCTCCTTTCTTTTTTGAGATGGAAGCAGTCTTCACGGATGCACTATCTAAACCATAGACCTCTTCGGTCTTCTTTATATTGCTAGGTCCAAGTGTATCCGACGCAGTTTATGGACTGTCTAAATCAGATATCTCCGCAGGGTCTGTTGAAATGAGGAGGTCCACTGACCAGTCCTTGGTGATTTATTCTAAGTCCTCCTCTGTCAGCTTGTAGTAATACTGAATTTGTTTCTTGTGTTTGTCAGCGTGCATTGTAATATAAATGAAATGGTGGTCCACGCTAAATTTCCTTAAAGGTCGAAACTTGTGGAGAGTATTTGGTGTAATGTGAGGCTTAGACTAGATAGCTAACTTCAGCCGATTGTAATATGTGTGGAATATGAAATTTGACTACCATTGCTTGTTCATGTCACTGGAATAAAACAGTGTACCAAACTTCATGGCCAGAGGTTCAAAGGGATCAATGTCCAGGAAGTTCGCACCTTACGACATCTCCCATGTGATGAAAGCAATCAGGATTAGAATCCAACTAAAGTGGAACTCATATCCTTGATCTTGCGCTTCCCTACAGTCCAGTTCCAACTATTTCATGAGGTACTTCACCCAATTCATTTGTAGGCCCTCCGCACACTTCCCTGCGAGGTCGACTACAAAACCAGTCACTTGGGTGGGTCAGTTCTTGTGGACTAACTTTCCTGTGATCAATTGATAGGCTAGGTGAAATGTATCGCTTTGGATAGAAGCTACCTTGTAGCCTCACATTCCCTTTTCGACATCTCCGTAGGTGTCCTTGATCCTTTGTGTTAGAGCATGATCCATTGTTTTTCCTGGGTAGAAATCTTGTGGGTCGGGGCCTTGCATACTCAACTCTGTGATCTGATTGATCAATGTTGGATCCACTGTGATACGATGGTTTAACCACAATTATCCGCCATGGTAATAGGACAACAACAATTTGACGCATGCATTCACTTCTTGGTGTCTTCCGAAGTGAGGAATGTTCATGACGTTGAGCAGTGTGGACTGCGTGAGGTTATGGGTCCATGATTGAGGAATTATCTTTGAATTCTTTCCTTTTGTCCTAGTCAGGGACTTATGTGGGGCGAGCATGCTTTAGAACTTCCTGTCGCTGAGGTTGAAGTCACTAAACTTCAACGCTGCTATCTTTTCTTGATTTGCGTGAACTGTGTGTATCCCCTTCAGGGGGTATGTAGTGACCAATTCATACTCAAAGTCTCTAGGCACACTGTCTCGATTTATTGTGCCACTCATAGGTGGAAGATAGGCGGGTCAAATGCTTGGAATCAACTTAGCATTCGCGAGATCGTCTTTGTGCTTGGTTCGCTTCTCATCTATGAACCGTGACGGTTTGGCTCGAGTAGTGGAGGGAGAGGTCGATATTCCTCTCGTCGATGATGCTTGTAGACCAGTAGAGAATCCCCTCTCTGACATGACTCTTTCAGTCATCAAGTCGAGGAGTACTTCTGTTACTGATTCTTCAACTGCGGTGAGCTTGTCGGAAATACGTGCTCGAGATTAATAGTATCGGGTTCACAATTAACTCAGATATTGCACTAGAATAAACAACAAGAGGGCAATGATCAATGTATATAGCCCACTTGGTATGTGGGCTGAAATTCTTGGTTAGCAAAAGTGTTCTCCGTGCATGGCGTGATGGGATAAATAGGAAAATCGGCAACGATTCGCTTGTAACGGGTATGAAGCCTCATTAACTCTTGTTCTATCTATTATGGTGCGGTCCAATGTTTTGGTGTTGAGATACAAATGTTTTCTGACCCGTTCGGAGTGGGATTCGAATGGATATATCGGTCCCAACAACTATATTGCATCGCCATGGTGAAGTTGCATGTGTCGCTGTTCTTATATCCTGACAAAGTTCCCATTCTGCAAATTTTCTGTCTGCGAAGTTCCCTCTGGAACCTTCTGTAACTTTTCAAACTTAGCTCTCTTCTTACTTAGATTTCTATCCTTCCTCCCAATGAGCTTCGTCTCGATAGTCCTTTTTCCATTCTGATTCTTATCTTCTTTGGTCATAGTCACTTCGCGTTGTTGAGATTCTTTCCTAGGATTCAAGATTAACACCTCTTATTTATCTGAGATAGGCACCTCAATCTTCTGCAAGTCTTCTAATGTTCTTGCAGCTTCGACATCTGGGTCTCTAGTATTAAGTAGCTTCGACCTATTCTCCTGTTATTCAATCAAGTATCCAATCCTTCTAGTCATGAAATCTTTAACTCTTGTCTCTTCTGCTCCAAAACTTCTTCTTCTTCCTTTCATCTGGCTCGATCTCTTTCAACCCAAGGTTTCCCTAGTAACATGGTAAACGGGGTGTGGTCTTCAATAAATTGAATAATCTCTTCTTCTGTCGAAGTTCCATTAGCATTCATAGATATCTGAGTGAGATTTCCACATAGGTTTACTGGTTTTCCTCTGAATAACCCTATTCCTCCTAATGAAGGAATCATAGAAGGCCTTCCTATAGCTTCCCAAGTTCTCTCTGTCATGATATTCACCTGTGTTTCCTCATCTAGAACATAGTCAATATTGAAGTATCCTATTCTTGCTTCAAGGCATTCCTTGTCTTTAAAGATATCTGATAATCTAACATGTCGGTGGTCATTCAAGGTTTCTTTCATCTGTAGCAATACCTTCTCTGATTCTTTCCGGGGTTCTGATATAGACTTAGTTTTTAAATCTGCCTTAGGATTTTCTCGTCTTATGTTCATACTTTCAAGCTTAGCAATCATTCTAGGGCAATCCAACACTTCATGGTTCATAGCTTTGCAGCAAAGACAACCAGGTCTTCTCCCAGGGCATGCCTTAGCAAGATGTCCCAGTTTTCTACAGCTGTAACAGAGGGTTAATCCTCTCTTTATTTTAAATAATAATCTCCAGCTTCTCCTGTACTGCGCACTAGGATCATGGTAACTATCCTGTAAACAATTCTTTCTAGGATCATGTATCCATTTGTTAGTCCAAACATTCTTTCTATGCATAGGTATAACATATCTTTCACTATTCTTATCAGATCTAGTCATATCAAATCTTCTTTCATCTATTAATACCCTAGTTTTCAAGCTAAGACAAGCTCTATTAAACATACCTAGATCCATACTCTAGAAACAAAAATTTCCACTTATCTTACTTCTACAGAGCACAAAGCTTCCAGATCTAAAACTTTTAACTATTCTTACCTTTATCAGAGCATAGAGATTGTAGATCTTACCTCTTTTCTTCAGATCAGACTTCTTTTCCTTAGCACAGAGCTTCTTAGGTCAAGTAGAATGTTGCCCACTAGGGAAACAGATATACGCACAGAGCTTTCATAGCTTCAGGATGGATCTTTGCACAAAGCTTCTTCTTTCTCAGTTCCCATCAATCACAGTTTCAGGTCCTGGCAACAGAACCATTTGTTGGCATAGGGGTAGACCCAGGGTTCAACGCTACAACAATGCACTAACAAAGCCCTAACTACCGACCCTTTTAGCAACACCTACGAAGTAGATGAAGTCTCACCCGAGGTAGAGGTAGGGGTGGTTTCAAGACTCAGGTGTCTGCAACCTTAGCTGAGACATAGATCTATAATTATAATACTTAATAAAGCACTTAGCATTGATAGTTCCTCAATATACAATCGATAATCACTTCACGGATAAAACAGGGCTTCACAGCATTCAAACTGATATAACTTACTTAATCACTTAACATCAATAGATAGGTCAGATCAGCATATCAAGCACTCAAGACATTCATATAGATCATATCTAACATTATTATACATCATTAGCACTAAGCATAAGCGTATCTATCTAATCATCTCTAAGCAGTTAGCAAAAGAAGATATAAACACATCCAGACAACCACAAAGCAAGAAAACATAGTGTTTCTGTGGTTCACCCCCACCCTAGGGATACGTCCACCAAATATTCTTCTTTATTATCTTCAGTCATATGGTTACAAGCACAAAGCCATCAAATCCCTACTCCGCATAAGACAGAAGATCCACACAACTCGCTAGATCCTTCTTCCTTGCGTCATAGCACAAAGCCTTCCACCATCTATTACAACCACTTGCATTTAGCTCTGCATGTCTCTCATAGTCATGCACAAAGTACTTACAAAACCCTAATTTCACTTCCATACATCACATAGATGCCTATATCTTCCTATAGATGCATATACATCTATTTATACATTACAAAATAGGCCTAAGCATGGGTAAACCCATGGGTCGACATCCCAATCCTGTTACATAATCCTAAAAACCCAAAAAGGACCCAAAAGTGGGTCGAGATCCCTTGATCTCCACTTCGTCTTACGCTCCTCCTTTGACAGGTTGTCGAAGTCCCAAAATAGATCACCATGACCAAAAATCTCCCAAAACTTGGTCAAGGGCCAACATAGTGTATAGTCGAGATGTGGTATTTAGAGAAATCAAAGATGTTGTCAAACAAGAAGTCCTACCAAAAGTGGAATAACTTGATAAAACATAGCTTGAGTTAAAGGATGATGAATCAAACTTTAGAGTAGAACATGAATACGAAGAAGAATATCCTCATACTCCAGAATTGAGGAGATTAGTTTGGGAAATAAGGCAACTGAAAAGGTATACTCCACCAAATTTCTGTTAAAAATTTTATTTGTTTGTTACTGATGATTATCCTAGGACTGTTAGGAAGGAAGTAGATTCAGAGGAGGGAAAACTATGGAAAAATACCATGGTTGAATAAATGGTAGCCTTGAACAAGAATGAGGCTTGGGATCTAATGGAGTTTCCTATTGGAAAAACTCCCATTGACAACAAATGGGTATTTAAGAATATGAATTCAGAAGGAAAAGTGGAGAAATGAAAAGCTCGTTTAGTAGAAAAAGGTTATTCCCAGGTAGAGGGAATTGACTTGGGTGAATTTTTTTCTCATGTTGCCATATTAACTTCTATTATATTTATTTTATCTATTGCTACTAAATTTTATTTTGAAGTAGAATAGATGTATGTGAAGAAAACATTCCTACATGGGGATTTGGAAGAAGAACTCCAACTCCACATGAAGAAACCCAAAGGATTTGTTGTGGAGGGAAAGAAAGAGCTAGTATGTAGGCTGAAAAAGTCCATGTATAGGTTAAATAAATCACCAAGGATGCTGTATAAAACAAATGATACTTATATGTTGAGTCTTTTCTTCACAAGGAGAAAAGAAGATCATTGTGTATATTTCAAATTAATCAGTGATCATCTCATTTATTGGTCTTGTATTTGGATGATATGTTGTTGATAGGAAACGACAAGGAGATTATCCAGGATGTGAAAACTTAGTTGTCCTCTAGGTTTTACATGGAGGATCTCGGTGCTGCAAAGTTTTTTTTGGGCAGGGAAATTAAAAGATACCGAGAAAATAGGAAGCTTTGGTTAAATCACAAGAAATATGTCGAGAAAATATTACAGTGGTTTAATATGCAGGATTATAAACTGGTCAAGGTCCCTATTACTATAGGTGTAAAGTTATTTGTGGATCAATGTCCCAAGACACAGAAACAAGAAGATGACATGTACCGTGTTTTCTATTCCAATGTGGTTGGCAGTTTGATGTATGCAATGATATTTTCTAGAACAGACATTGCGCATGCAGTGGGGGTTTTGAGTAGGTATATGTCAAAACCAAAGAAAGTTAATTCGACTACAATAAAGAGAGTTTTCAGGTATTTTCATGGCACTATAGTTATGGATTGTGCTACCAAGGAAGATTAGGATTGGACAAAGTGTTGGACATTCATGTCTTTGTTGATGCAGACTAGGTTGGAGATATGGATAGAAGAAGATGTAAATGTGTTGAACCTACAAAAAATAGATATAGATAGAAAATACTACACACATTTGCAGAGAGAAATTGAGAAAGAAGAAGAAGGAGAGAAAGAATAGAAGAATTCTCATTAATCGTAATGAATAATGAATAATTTACACATGATATACTTTGTATAACTCAATGAATGCAAACTGGAGGAGAACCAATGCGCAATAGTGGTGGTCTATAATGATTTGGACACACACCATCAGTTACGAGAGTGAATTTCCATCTAGTCTAGTCTCTCAGAAAGTTACGGGAGTGAACTGCCACCTAGTCTAGTCTCTTAGGAAGTTACGGGAGTGAACTGCCACCTAGCTGAGTTAACTAGTCAACTAGTATTCACTTAACTGACTGAAATAGAGTGTAGTGAGGAGTAGATCAAGGAATCGAGGGTAATGCACCAGTCTGGTGATGATCCCAAGGAAATTTTTCATTAGCATGGTGATGATCCTAATGCTGCATGGTGACAAAACCAATGCAACATTTAGACTCAACTCAACTAGTCAAACTAAAGTTTCAACTAAAAGCGAATATTCTCCAGGTGGAATATTCTCTCCTAAAATATAGGAGACTGGATAATGACTAATTATGACTAATAAACAAGGAAAACACTTAGGAAAAATAAATCCTAGGTGTGTGTGAAGTAACTCCAACACCCCCCCTAAACATCACTATGGTGAAAATAAAGAATGGGTCCCAACAACAAGGCCATGTTAGGTACCCAAATACAAAATATACACCGAAATAAATTTAGGAAAGAGGGAAAACCTCATGGGAAAAACCCCCTCTCAAGGTAGAATGTATGTAAAAAGAAGAAATACAGTTTCTCGACAACTGTGTCCTTCTCTCCAATACAACTTCTCAAAGAATGGAACTTCTGCTCTGTAATGTCCCCCACCTCTTAGAGAGGTGATGAGGAGACTCAATGGCCTGGGCAACCCCACTAGGTCATAGTCTCACACTGAAGGGGGGAAAGTCAAAGAAGTTAAAAGTTATATTTTTAAGTTGACTTAAGAAAGGAAAAGGATAAAAGGAGTAAAAGATAACTCAACAGAAGAATAGAAGATTAACCCTGGGAGTTAACCTAACTCAACAGAGAATTAGAAGGAAAAGTATAAGTAAGAGGCTGGGGTGCACCTATTACTCATTCTGGTTTTGGATTAGCATTTGCT
>ML807085.1:61249-83141 GCA_009831015.1 Picea engelmannii
GGAGATTGAGAGGGATCTTGGAGATTCAGGCACCTGGGTTATTCTTACCATCACCCGATCTATCAATTGGCATATTTCTTAGGGTGATTGGACACTTTTGGCAGCAGGGCCGAGTTATTGAGGGTTTCAGCCTTTTATTGGAGCATGGCATTCTTCAGCTGGAGAGTTTGGCATTCAGATCTGCTTGTATTGATCTTCATTTCTTATTCATCCTTTGGAGGAATTATTTTGTATTAGCGGGAGCATTTTGTAGCAGTTCATATCTATTGCTTGTACGACCATTTGAGGTTTATGCCAGATCAACCATCTATTGTATTGATGTTACATTGCTCATAATAAAAAGGTTAGATCTTTGCTTGTGCTTCTACATCTTGAATATATTGTGATCTCCATGTGTTGATGAATCTTGTATGCACTTAATAACTCAATAAATTAGTAGTAGTTAGTGATTCCAAGAAAGAATTTGGCTTGGGATCATTACATGCTCAGTGAAGGTCTCCGTGGGGATGTATGTCGTCTTTTCTACTGAAGGAAAGAAATGTAGGTCGATGATCCCCTCATGTACTAAGTCTTGAATGTAGTGCATGTGGATATCAATGTGCTTCGTCCACTGCCTCTGAACTGGATCTATGTAGAACTTTAGAGTGCTCTGGTTGTCACACCAGATGACGATTGGATGATGAAACTGAATTCCCAACTCAGTGAGAAAATGTTGTAGCCACATAGAATGAATGGTTATGTTAACTACCTCTCTGTCCTCTGCCTCAACTGAAGATAGATAAATGGAAGCTTACTTCTTGCTCGAACAACAGATAGGCCCAGAACCAAGACTGAGTGAGTAACCAGATGTGGACTTGCGATCAATGCTATCTCTAGCCCAATTAGAATCAGTAAACCAGATGAGATCTAATGTAGAGTCTGTTGCATAATGAATCGAAAAGGTGATGGTTCCCTGTACGTATCAAAGGATACACTTTGTAACTTTCCAATGTAGCTCATGCGACTCCTACATGAACCTAGAAATTGTGCCAACTGCATAGGAGAGTTATGGTCTGGAGTGTGTGAGATACAACAAGATCCCCACTAGCTTTCTATACAGTGTGTTGTCAACCAACGGAGTCTCCCCACAATCCTCAATTTTGACTCCTGATAGAAAAGGAGTCGGAGTAGACTTGCAGTCTATCATGTGAAATATATTAAGGAGATCCCATGCATACTTGGCATGAGACAGTTGGATGCCTAATGCATCTTGACTGATCTTGAGTCCAAGGAAGAAGTTTAGTGGACCCATGTCTGTCATCAAAAACCTGTCATGCAAAATCCTCTTGACTGCAGTAATCGTTGAAGTCGAGCAACCGATGATCAAAAAATCATCAACATACAGAACTAAGAGTAGAAGTGAATCAATCATCCTGAGCATGTAGACATTCGAGTCTGATTTACAACATACAAAGTTCTATGACAATAGGTAGGAGTCCATATTGGAATATGATGCCCTTAGATCCTTCTTGAGGCCATAAAGATATTTCTTTAGTCGATAGAACAAAGATGAGTCCTACATAAATCCCTAGGGTTTCTCCATATATATCTCCTCAGAGAGATCACTGTGAAGAAATGCATTCTTCACATCCATCTGATGGACTTCCCATCCATTGGTTGCCGCAATGGAAAGTGCTAATCGTATGGAATCTATCTTCGCTACTGGAGTGAAGTTCTCATCATAATCAATACCATGCACCTGCTGAAAGCCTTTGGAAACAAGTCTGGATATGTATCTGATAATATGTCCATCTGCTGTTCTCTTGGTCCTGTAGACCCATCTTCATCTAAAAAATTTCCTCCCAGAAGGAAGGGGAACCATATCCCAAGTCTGTTTCTTGAGGAGGGATTTGTTCTCCTCCTGCATGGCGGATTCTCAAATGGGATTTGCAATAGCCTTGCCATAAGAATGTGGATCTAAAGACTAAACCAAAAAATATGCCTGGAGGGAAATGGTTCAGTGTCAGTGAGTGCAACAGGAGGCTCCTCGAAATCAGATCGAGTCCTCCTAGTATCGGTTAGATCACCAACAAGATCCTCTGAATGATGAAGAGTAGTGTGTGCCTACTTGGGCCGCTACTCTAGCTCTGCAACTGCATGTGGATGCTCTGACTCTGCATATGACTGTACTGAATCTGAATATGAATCATATGAGTCCTATGAATTAGAACTCTATTCTGAAGAATATTCAACATGTGCATGCTCATCATCTTGGACAAGTGGAAGAATGAAGGTGTCTACATGCGACTATTGAGGTACATGTGAGACACTTTCCTCGAATTGCACACTTCGCTCAATTATGATCCGGTTCGAGGAAAGATAAATAAGTCTATATCCCTTCACACCATTGGGGTATCCAACAAAAATACATTCACTGGTCTGTGGATCAAGTGCCTTCCTCTTTTTAGAGGGAATCCGGGCCCATGCACGTGAACCGAAAATATGAAAGTGGGTCACTTCTGGTTTGAGGCCGCTCCAAGTCTCGTAGGGGATCTTATCCTTGAAATATCTATGGGGAGATATATTTTGGATGTATGTTGCACAATTAAGTGCTTCGGCCCATAGTCTCTATGGTAGTGACTTTGCATGCAACATGCAAGATGCCATCTCCTTTAGAGATCTGTTTTTTCGCTTAGCAACTCCATTTTGCTACGGAGTATAGGGAAATGTGTGCTGCAACTGAATCCCTGTCTCATAGAAAAGATTATGGATCTCATGATTGACATACTCTCCCCAATTATCAGATCGGAGGACTTTGATATTCTTACCATGGCTTTGAAATCTTTGAGGTGTTGAAAGACCTCAAATTTTTGCATGAGAAAGTAGATCCATGTAAAACGTGAGAAATCGTCAACAAAAATGAGGAAAAACCTCACTTTGTTGATGGATGGATGCAGAAAAGGACCCATAAGGTCACTGTGGATCATATCTAAAGGAACATAATCTCTCTAAGACTTTCCTTTGTCGAATTTCTCTTGAGGGTGTTTTCTGAGAACACATCCCTCACATACTCCCTTGGAGAAATGGATGTCTGGTAGACCATCAACCAATATTTTCTTTCTAATCTATTGCATGTATCTTAAATTAAAATGTCTAAATATTTCATGCCATATCCTACTACTTTCATCAACATGAGTAAACAGTAAAGAAGAATCAGGTTCAATGAATTTAGAAAATGTATACAATCTAGACTAATGATTTACCTCACCGGTAGCAACCCTGGAGTTGGTTTGCATGTCATAGATGTTCATGGAATTTGGTGTGAATATGAATTTATTTCTGGTGTTGGAATTCGTTATCTGATATATGGAGAGAAGGTTGACGGAAAGTTTGGGAACGTGCAACACATTCTTGAAGCTTCTGTTGGTGAGTTCAATACTTCCTTTACCGGTGACTTTGACTGGAGAGTAGTCCCCCATCAGAATAGGACCTTTGCATGAATCCAATGAAGAATAGACTACTTTTGTGGCAGCCATGTGATTTGATGCTCCTTAATCTATGATCCAAGCATCGAGAGAGGAGTTGATGGCAATCAAGGCATGGCTAGAATTTCCATTCTTGGAATTCTGATCTTTTGGCTTCTTCTTCTTGGCACCCTCGGGGATGTGATCTCCAAGGTTGTTTTTCTAAATTATTAGAGTCATTAGATCTATTTTTTTCTACATGCATGTGGATTCTGGATGGAATCATTTATGGCAGTACATGCATTTCTCCCCTTTTCTTCCCTTCCCACCTTTGGATCCGGAGGCATCGGTGAAGGGTTTTGAGTACCCTTCCTTCTTCGTATGTGCATGAGATTTCCTTTTCTCTTTATATTTAGATTTCTAATATTGGTGGCTTCCATCTTGCACAGTAAGTGCATGCGCCTTTGGGCCTTTGATTTTTCCCATGTTGATGAGCTTGGTTTTCTCTTGTGTTAGGGATTCGATAAAGTCCTCAAGAGAAGGAATCTTCCAGGTGGCTCTAGAGGTGAATACAAATGAATGGAATGCTGATAAGAACAAGGATAATTCAAGACCAATTTTGGAGAGAATGGTGAGAACAATTTGTTTCTCCTCCTTAGATTTATCAACCCCACAAGCTTTGAGTTGCAACAGTAAATCCTTGAATTTTGTAAAGAAATATTGGATATTTTCGAAGTTTTTTGGATCCAATGTGAGAAATTATACCTCTAACATCTATCCCCTCATCTAATATTGTTTTCCAAAGATCCCTTCCAAGGTGGTCCAGGATTCATTGGGGGTTTTACACGAAGATATGTGGAAAAGGAGATTGGGAGAAATAAGACTGCAAATTGTTCTGAATTCTTCATCCATTCGATTTAAGTACTTGGATTTTTCTATGGTTGATGTCAGTTTTGTATATGTATTCAAGGTTAACCTATAAAATCCTCTGGTTTGGATATGAATCATTATTCTCTCCTTCCATGCAAAGTAATTTTAAGTTGTAAGAATGAATTCTTTTAGGAAATCCATCTTTCTGCTGTCTTCAATCTTTTGTACCTGCAAAAAAATTTGGTGTAGCTTTTGATTAGAATTTTGTCGGCTCCTATACCATGTAAATTTTCTGAACCTACATATAATAGATCTATATAGAAAATGCTACACACATTTTCAGAGAGAAATTGAGAAAGAAGAAGAAGGAGAGAAAGAATAGAATAATTCTCATTAACCGTACTGAATAATAAATAATTTACACATGATATACTCTGTATAAATAAATGAATGTGAACTGGAGGAGAACCAATGCACCATAGTGGTGGTCTAGAGTGATCTGGACACACACCACTAGTTATGGGAGTGAACTTCCACCTAGTCTGGTATGCCAAGCAGTTACAGGAGTGAACTGCCACCTAGTTGAGTTAACTAGTCAACTGGTCTTCAGTTAAATAACTGAAACAAAGTGTAGTGAGGAATAGATCAAGGAACCAAGGGTAACACGCCAGTCTAGTGATTATCCCAATGCAAGTGCGCATTATCATGGTGATTATCCCAATGTTGCATGATGAGAAAACCAATGCAACATCTAGACTCAACACAACTAGTCAAACTGAAGTGTCAACTAAAGGAGAATATTCTCCAGGTGGAATATTCTCTCCTAAAAAATAGGAGACTGGATAATGACTAATTATGAATAATAAAAAAGGAAAAACCTTAGGAAAAATAAATCCTAGGTGTGTGTGAATTAACTTCAATAGAAGATATACAAGTGGGCATGTGTTTAAATTAATTTAAGTAGCAATCAATTGGATGAACAAAAGACAGTCTTTAGTGGTACTCTCAACTATAGATGTTGAATACATGACATCCACTCATGCAATCAAGGAATAAATATGGTTACAAATATTATGTTTAGGTATTGGGTTGGTATAACAAGTTGTAAGGATAGATTGTGACAGACATAGTGCAATCTTCCTAGAGAAGAACTTGTCTTATCATTCAAAGACAAAGCATATTGATGTTCAATATCACTTTGTGAGAGACATGGTTGGAGAAAAGAAGGTGTTGTTGATGAAGGTGTACACTTTGAATAATGTTGCAGATTCATTAAAAAAAATTGTGAGCAATGATAATTTCTCTTGGTGTAGAGGATCTATGGTCATTATTGCCTTGGATTGTTAACTGTGTAACCCTGTAAGCCACTGTATACAAAGAAAACAAGAAGTGGGAGAATGTTCATTATGTGTTAATATATTCATTGCACAACTAGACCTAGTGTCTACATTGCAGGGGGTTGCATGGGAAGGAGCCTCTTTATGCGGGGTTTTGGGGGAAACACCCCCAAAAATGTTTTTTGATGTTTTTTGCATCCATTTTTAGTGGTTTTTTGGTTTTCATCGATGGTTTTCTAATTTCAATTAAGGAATTAGGGTTGTTGACTAATGTGGGTCAATGGATTAGGGGTTTTGGATGTTGTGGGATCATATATATATATTATTGTAAACAATGAAGATATGATGAATAAAATATTAGAGGTGCGGCTCTAAATAGTTTGTTGGTTTTCTTGGTTTGGGTTTCCAGGGTAAAATCTCTATGTAATGTGTGTGTGTGTGTGTGCCATTAAATATTTTTTTTCTTTATTAAGAATTTATTTGCAGTAATTTATTGTACAAGGTTAAAATCTACATAATAGGCATTGCAAACATTGTGATATGGATGGGCACACGGAAGAGAAGTGCTAGAGACTTCATCCAGAATTGTGTCCAAAGTGACTAAAGTCCAAGGGGAAGACAAAGGCAACTACTGATACAAAAGAGAAAGTGGTAGAAAGTATCTCTAATCTGGATGAAGTCGTAGTTTTCACCACATTGCAATATCCAAAGGAAAGTGGAGATAAACATGTATTATTCTGAATCAAATTTCAGGTGAAGAGATAGAAGATAAATTATGTTTTTGATAGTTTTTCTCAATGTTACTTGGTTTTTGAAACATTAGTTGATGAGCTTGGTATAGAGACCTATGACCTAGTGTAGCCAATTTCACTAGTGTGGTTGCAAAGGAAAACTATTATGAGAATCACTCAGTGATGTAAAATCAAGTTTTCCATTAGTTCCAACTATGTTGACGAGGTAGAATGTAAATTTGCACCATTGGATTCCTACGGGGTGATGGTGGTTAGCCCATACTTGTGGGATAGAAATGTTTCCTTCTACATGAGAGAAAACAAGTACTTCTTGGTCGAGGGTAGCAAGACATAAATCATCAAATCATATCAGGAGAGCAAGAGAGGGAGAATAACTCGTCTAGAAGAGAAACAAGGGTAGAAAAGCAGGAAACAAGCCACCTTCATTAGCAATGGAATGGTGGATATGGAGAGGAAAATGGAGGCCTTGTGATTCTATCTCCTTAAAGGTCCATCTTTTGGGGACCAAATTCCTTCAAATGGGGGGTTATGATCTGAATTGGATATTTGACATACCTTTGTAAATATTGTAAGTAAATATATATTTGTTTATTTTATTTTTGGGAAAAATGGAAGTGGAAATGAACAATTGTGATGGTTGGCCTTCCAAAGGAACCCCATTAAAACAATGAGGGTTGTAATGAAGAGGGAAATGGAGGAAGAAGCAAGGAGAATTAGGGGAGAAACACAACAGAAATGGAATCTCAAAGAAGACAACCTACTTGAAGTTCGATGGATGGAGGAATCAAGAAGCCTATCCACACTAAGAAAAGGTGATTCTGAGCCATGTAATTTACAATTGACGGTGAGTAACAATACAAAAAGTTTGTGTATAGCTCACCCTTGTGTAATTTTATCCTGAGAAAAATTAAAATCTCCATTAACTATTGAAATATGTGTGGTACTATTCTAATTTCATAGCTGGTGTGGGCTCACTTTATTCTTGTCTTGATTGTATTCTCTACAATGTGGATGTTTTTCTTCATCTTGTTGTTCTAGTTATGTAAAATTGATTGCTATAGTAGAAACAATATGGTGCATGTGTGGGTTATATTTGTACAATGATATGCTACAACAAAGTCATTATCTAATTCAACATTGGTTGATATGGATCCTATTCCATCCACCCACAATGCCAATGCACTTAGGGCGATTTAGACTGGAACTAAATATTCTCACTATGTTTATTACAATGTTATTGTATCTAGGGTCTCCCCTGCTAATGAATGGAGGAAAATATTGGATTTGATGCTACCACCAACTACAAATTAACTCAACATAATACAAAGCAAGGGAAACCAATATTATTCTAAAGAAAACCCCGAAGGGGATGAAGGGGAAATCATATTAATCAATCATTTATGTGTGTTCCTTCTAATGTACAAATGGTCCCTTATATAATGATAGGTGACAGTAAAAACTATTTTATAATTAGATTTTTTGTTCAAACCAAATGCATAACTATCTCCATAACTCTCTCCACAATATCTCCATGAATCTCTGAAAAAATATTCATCCCTAGCTTCTCTCATTTCTCCTCATCTCTCATTCATAATTAGACTTATTGAATTAGTCTAACTCCTTACAAAGTTATCATTTAATTTATTTACAAGTGGGATTTTATGCCTTCATACTCTTCATTATTCTTTTGAATTTGTCCCTTCTTCATTGTTATCTTCTGTGCTCTTTTCCTTCACTGCTCTTAGTCTTCATATTCGGTCTCCAACGATATTTGATCTTGTTCATTCTTCATCCTCAATCCTCTCCATTTTTCATCTTGTACCTGCAAACATAAATAGTTTTGTTGAATTCCATATAAAAAAGTTACCATCCATTGGAATGCATGGGTTGTCAGTCATTATATCCACCAATTATCTAGGAAACCTTTTCTTGTACATGTTCCATCAACCATACTTCTATCACATATCTACATACCTATACCTTTTAATCCCCCCTACATCATCATTAGTAATTATCCTGGGTTTTCTTTGGCTTACCCATAATCATACTCTCAATGCACCTGCATAAAACTACCAAGGAACAAAATTATTATCCATGTGCTCCTGCCCATGAGTTTATCAATTATGCTACTAGGGTTGGTAGATTGTCTCGTCTGACCCACTCTTCTTTTGGATCTATCTTCCATATTGCAATCTTTTGTTTTCTCCATGCAAGTTCCTTTTTCATAACTTACAATTTCCCTTTCTTTTTTTTGCTTGTTAGAAATGCACGTCACTTGCAGGGCCAACATTTATGACAATGGCTAAGAAACCACAACCCAGGGTCATCTAAGCCTTCAAAATCACTCGGGGATCACACACGGCCTGGGTCGCACTAACCATTAACATGTATATATTTTTGGGTGTCTCCTCCCAACTAAACACACCATAAGGGAATTGAACTTGGGTCTCCTATCAAACGAAAGTCACAACTTAATCGGTTGAGTTAGTGATAATTGACAAATTGCAATTTCCCTTTCATGCTCAACTACACAAACCCCTTTTTCATGATTTGCAAATTCTCTGGCTACCTCATATCTTCTTCCAGTCATAGAATTCCTCAAATCTTCTACCATTTTTGGACTTCCTCAAATCAGCGATTCTATCCATGGTCAAGCTTCTCTTTCTGACTTGTCACTTTTGCATTTCCTTTAGCAATTTCTCTCTCATGAAAAGTGTTTTTTTTTACCACAAACCTTACACTACAAAGTAGTTTTTAGATCACCATGAAGCTTTCAAAATACATATTATGGGGGTTACATGCCTCACGAGGCTTACATCAGGTACATACAATTTCATTTTAAGATAATCTATCCTTTATACAAACATAAGACCAAGACATTTTCCAAACATTATTCAATGACCATTAACTACACATGGATGCCTTTTTCATGGATTTACTACATCTATATCAACACATGGTACTATTTTTTATTTACCTCACTTTGCTTCCTTCTTCTTGTTTCTTCTTGATGTCTTCATCTCCCTTTTCTCACGCTTCTATTTTGTTACCTCATTCTTCATTTTCTTCTACCATTCTCCTCGTTGATTCACATTTCATCATCCTTTCCTCTTCAATGTGCCCTTTCCTTTTGCTTCTTCTGTTCATGTCTAGGAGTCTTCATTATTCTTAAACTTTCCTCTTTGCTTTTACTTTCCTCTGTCATCTACTTCTGTCATGAAGTCTACATCTTCTTTCACATTTATGTGACATCTTCCTTCTATTAATCCCTTCATTTAGCTATCCATGTTCTTTATCAATCTCTTTGTTTGAGCTTCCATGTGCTCACCTTCTTCCTCAACAAGTCTTTCTCACCTTGCTAGATACCTCACTTAGGTTGTCCCTTTATCTTAACCGAGTCTTTTGGTATTTATTGTCCTTATTCACCTTGGACCTTCTCTCTGAGCTTTTATTTGTTCCTCCATCTTCAATAGCTGCAAGGCTTCTTCTTGCCACCAAATTCTTCTTATTTCTATGCATTAGTCTTCTTACTACATCATCTTTGTGATTTTTTCTTCTTATTTCCATTGTCATCTTCTACACCTACAATCTTGTTCATTCACCTATAAGTAGATTCTTACAAAAAATATGTTTCTTGTTGGAGTGACACCCAATCCAATAAGACACCTTGACACTAGATTGGGAAACTTAATTGATGCACCAATGCCATGATTTAACATGACTTAACATATGATTTTGACAATGAAAACCAAGATATTTGAATCACATTTGAATAAACTCTCAACTTTCAACATGACTCCAACAATATACATCAACATATTTCATCCTGACTTGGACTCATAAATTTAAACCTGGGGTGTTGGGACCACCAAACATGCACCCAAAATTTAACTTTCCTTTGACACTGACTTGACTGGATGCTTTCAATCTTTACATCAACACTTTATTTCCACCTCAACTTGACTTGGGCCTCAAAAGACTTCATTACAAACTTTAGCCATTTTCAAATCTTCATTACTTGAACTTTGCATGACGCTTTACCACTTACAACTCTTAAGTACATAATTAATCTTCAAAATCATTTAAAATACTTCTACATGACGTTGAGTTTACTTCATTACATAATAGTAGAACATTTCCATGAATTAAGATATCCAAACACTTCATTTCAACTAACGATATAAGATCATTATTTAACTTTACTTAGACTTCAACTAACATATATTAACATTCACCCATGTGAAGGGAACCACTAAAAAAAGTGTTCACCACATACATGAGTGACCATCACTCTTTTAAACTTCATCCATGCCATAAATTTTATCATGATACCACTAATAATGAACATTATCTCAACCTTGCATCTAAACCTCTTTTTTCTCTCTTCACATGGAGCCACATTTCAATATACATTATGTTTTCCATAAACTTAACTAAATTTGTCAAAATAAACTTTATACATTTAAGTGGCCATGTGGTGTTGAGCCACTCCTTTGATAGTTCTATGCCATGGGAATCAAGTAGCCTTAACATATTTTAAACCATCTTCATCAATTCTGTTAATTTTCTCCACTTAATCCATTCATGGACTAGAACAAACATCACAAAATATAATTGCATTGTTGGGTCCATGAACCCACAAAGATCTCAACACAAAACAAAGAATGAAAAAAATAATGCACAACACACAGTAAAATAATAATCATACAATGAAGACACAGGTTTACATGGTAAAACCCTCAAGGTGAGGGAAACATCCATGGGACAATGGCAACACATATTATTTCTCAAAGAAAATGAGAATACAAACAATAACTTAGAGAGGTCCATTGAATCCCCTTGCTCAGATTCTTCCTCTCAGGCATACATATTAAAACAACCTCTCCTTCAGTTATACAATACTGATTACATTAAATGTTGCCCCCTTCTTTTGATGATTAGTTTTAACTAAATACAACAATAGAATATTGTTGAAACAATCATGAACCACCTTAACCATTGGTTGTCACATTCCAACAATCACCACCTTGACATAAAATTTATCTGATACCATGCCATTGTCCATTCGTCACCTTCTCGCATGCTAAAGATAGGTGACACTAGTGCTTCAAAATCGAAGCACCCATTTCACTGCTCCACCTGGATTTGTCAAGTGACCACTAACAACATCAACTACATGTGAAATATTTGATCCTCTCATCACATTCATCAATATTTCTACTAGCATACCATACATGAGACATATAACCATTTTATTATGCATTACTTGGACACAAACCTAAATAAAGCTTATAATGGAAAGACAAAAAAAAAATATTTTACCAGTTTCACATTATTCATAAAACATTTCTTGAGTATCATACCATGTACTCTAGTCGTGATAACCCAAAACTTACCATCAATCCCGTCTCTGTGTATTTCAATGCCCAAGATTGTTTTGTTTCTCCCAGATCCCTCATCTCTAATGTCCAAGTCAACTGAGCCAACTTGTTGATCTTAACCATGCTACTTATTACTACAAGCATATCGTCAACAATCTAAACACCAAGACAATGAGTACCATAAACAAAATGGTCACATTCACTTCTTGTAAAACTTGGGTCACCATGAAGGAATCAACTTCTTATACCAATTTCCTCGATGCGCTTTCCAGGTCATACAATGAATTCTTGAGATTTCAAACAAATCTTATGTTGCAATCCTGAACACCTTCAATGCTCCACCTCAAATATTTCATTCGAAGACCTTATCCCAATCCAGCCAAGACTGCCAAATGAGCCTTTATTTCTCATCTCTAGGCACCTTACAATGGAGTCTTCAATGCTCCACCTTGACATGTACATTCACTTGACCAAATCCGACCAAGTCAGTCGAGTAAGAATTTGTCGCTTACCTCCAGGCCCATTTGCAGTGGAGTTTTACCTAGCCTTTCAATAATATTCATTACATGTGTTACACATTATTTTGGTCACCCCAGTGATCAACTGATGATATGTGCATGACCCACTTCCATGTTCCCTGAAAACACTAAAAGAGGCTTTCTCCATGAGAAAAGTGGGTTATCTTTTCTTCCTTAAAAATTATGTCAAAGGAGATCGTCGCACCCTGCTCTATGCTTGGGGTGAGACGATGCTTGATCATCATATGCTGCACCAAAATGGACTGTGGCTTCCTCACAGGATGCCCGTTGATAGGGTGCGACGATGCTTAAACAAGAGGAAAAGTGAAATTCATGAATGTTCTAGAAAGGAATCTTCTAGAAGATGAGGTGGCCTCTGATCGGTTTGGATCTTACTCACTTCTCTAATTTAGTGGGATCATCCTAATATCCTCATCCATCCCTCTTTCACCCTATATAAAGAAGTATCTTTTATGGAAAAGGCTAAGGCTTTCTTATGCATGAATAATTCCGCCATAGATTATACTTGAGATAGCTTTTCTTTAGCTCTCTAAGTTAGATTGTGGATCTTCTTCATTAGAGGCATTGGAGAAAACGTGTGTGTGTGGAAGCAAAGAGACATTGGAAGGGACCTTGCAACATCAAGGCATGGGTTGTATTCTCCAATTTCATTTAATATAATGCAATAATCAATTTCTTTCCTATAAAGGTGTATTTACTTTTATTGTATAACTCCTTGATTGTATACATAGAATTCATTGGAATATATATATCATTGTTCTCTCTCTTTGTTGGTTTGTGCTTCTTAAATAGGTTCACCCTATCAAAAATCCAAAGATGGAGAGACAAGGACGACACTAGCGAGGATCAAACGTCATTTAAAAGGTATGTCATTTGTCCCTCTCTGAACTAGTTTATATGATAATGAAGTCTAAGGTGAATTTTGTATTCTTTCCTATTTTGTTCTAGCTTCTTGTTGTAGTTAGGGAGATTAGTTTGTCTCCTCACTTACCTATTTGTCCGATAAAAAAATTATCGACCATACTAGGGAACGACTTCTTTTTGTTTTTTGCTTCTTATTTGCTTTTAACTTTCCCGCTTTTGGTCAATTTCATTCTCTGAGTCTGTGGGTGATCCATCTTGACTCCCTGGCTATGAAAGTTCATTGAGAAACTTTGTCATCCTTTCAAATTTTCTTTATATTCAGGAATCGTTGCACGCTTCTTATGTGAACCAGAGTGACGATGTCGCATTATGTCTTGCTTTCATCCCGCGACAATCTTTCATCGTCGCACTGTACTCTTCTATAGCCTGTACCGATTCTTGTAAGAATTGTTGGAGTGACAGACAACTTTATTCTCTTTTCCTATATTTGTCTTTACCTCTTGGGATGAAATTTGAGTCTTGTTGAATGATTGGTTTGCAGCTTTTAAGCCTGAATTTGATCGTTTTTCAAGAATTGAGAGTTTTCTTCATAATCTTTTTAAGTTTCATCTCTTACTTCTTATTGCAAGGGTATAATCTCAAGGATTTGTTCCTGAGTGCTTTCTTGATAAGTTGTTCTTGATCTCTTGAAGTTTTGGATTGTTGTTGATTGGGAAACAATTTTTGTTTGCATTTGACAAATAGTTTTCTTATCTTTTCATTTTTGCTTGCATTATGAGTTTGGTCTGGGAAATTGTGTTGAGAATGCATTGCTCTTCTTGGACCATTATTTCTTTTTGGATTAGGTCTCTGTTCTATTTTGAAAATAAAATGACTAAAGTTTATTCTTCTTTTATTAGTCTTTGTAAGAAATCTTTTGCATTCAAATATTTGTTGAAAAGAGAAAATTAGAAGATTTAGTAGCTTTCATTGTTTGGAATCCATATCATTCAAAGATTGAGAAATTGTTCTTTGTAACTTTTTGTATTATGGAAAGAGAAACCTTCTCCCTATGGTAATTAGAGTCCATCCAATGAAACGATTGCATATCATCTATTTTTCATTTATTGGGTCAAGGTCAAATACATCATCAGTTTCATTTTCGTTCCCCTTTTTGAGTAAGCAACAACCATTAAAATTCAGCGTAATTTTAAAATCTATTAGCAAATTTTATTTTCTAGAACATTTATACACCAACATTAGCTAGGATAACGCTTTGGAATACGTTTTGAGGCACACTCTCCAAAGCATCAAAACACACAATAGTATCTTGTGATAGGGAGAGTTTCAATACACTTGCTAAATTTTGTCCTGGGAAGCCCTTCTAACACAAGGGTCAATCATGAGGTCACATTAGCAAAGACAGAGTTACTCATCCTACTTTGTTGGTCTTAGTGTAGATACTGTGCATATTATTGGGGGTTGCTTTAGAAGAAAATCCCATGGGGACCTTATCGAGTGGATTTCGGACTTAGATACCTTGCCCTTGCACGTGGATCAGACTGTCGACTACTTCCCCATACATAATTGTCGTAATTGGTAACCTTAGTGACCTATCTCTTTAGATTATTTACACAAGGTGACTATGGAGGGGCAAGTCTTCATGGTACCTAGAATCGACGTTGGCCAAACTCACTTGGGATCCTTGGAGGGTATACCCACGATTATGTGTGGGAGCTTGCACCAAGGTGTAAGTTTGTTAAGAAAGTCTTCAATGTAAATTTTCCACCTGCTTTATCCCAGCCCCTTCTTGGCCTGATTTCATGATGTTGGATTTCATCACCAACTAGTGACTTCAAAATAGGAAGGTTTTTTTGCGTGTTTGATATCTAGATTTTATTAGTGAGTGTTTTTTATTTCTCTATTTGGCCATATATTTCTTTCATTCTTTATTTGGTGCAGCCAACATCATCCCTCACCATTCATGTAGGATGCAAGGGTTACCTATAGAAGAATCAAATGAATATGCTCCTTTGCTTCCTAACTCACTAGAGGGTTCTCCTGAAGGAGCTGTCAATAACGACATGGCCTTTGATATTGGAAGTTATACTCCATTGGAAGAATCAACACTTCATGTAAATCCTTTATTGAGTGTCATACAAGATCCACGTTTTATCCTAATAAACTCGTCGGGAGACGTTGTTGTTGAAGATTATACTAGAATACCCACTAGACCTTATGCAGAGTATGGTGTAGATGATCCACCCTTCCAGAGTGAATTATTTAGAAATCCGGTTCATACTGCTAGAATTTTTAATCCTATCTCTGTCCCTATCCATTCTTTTTGGAGGACCTCCTCGGGACACAATATTTTTGATAAACTAGGAATGATTTCTAATCAACCTATGGCATCACATACGCTTGTGACTTCCACTGCTTATACAGTACCTTTAGATCATTTTACTTGCATGACCATTAATGTTGTCATGGTTTCAGACCAATTATTGGTTGGTTCTCATACAATTCCTCCCCTCCAGCTCACTAGCTTTACTGTGGTCCCACAAGTTATGCTTGTTTCTGCCGAAATTCTGGTAATCACTCAATATCCTATCGAAAAACCACTTCCTCTTAGATCAAATCCATCACTTCCACTTGGGTATAATACTCTTAATGCTTCTATTGTTAATCCTTCCCTAAGTTCATCTGCAAGGCCTAATCTTTTTGTTCCTCTTGGGTATAATGCTACTAGCAGTTTTCTTCCTACACCTACCCAGGTTCTCTCTGGGGGGGATAGAATTCCTCTTCCACCTCCACCTGGAGGATCTAATATTCTTAGCCCAAGTAGCTCCAATCAAGTTGGAGGCACAAGTCATTCTATTACTTCTGGTTTTCAAATTCCTGTTCGAGGCCAACCTCAAGTTGGGGTCCAACCTCAAGTTAGGGGTAAACCCCAAGTTGGGGGAAACACCAAGTTGGGGGTCATAACCTAGTGTAAATGAAATATATCCCTCGATTACAATCTCAACCTTGGAATTTTCCTTTCCAAGGAAATCAACAACCGTCTGAGGGGAAAAATCCTCAAGTAAATTATTTGTACCCCTTAATCCTGGGCAACCATATCCAGGTTCTATGAATCCTACCTGGGGTCACGATTTTCATTCTAATGCTCCTTTACAAGGAAGCATACCTAATCAACCAACTCATGTTGGATATTTGACTCAAAACCCTCCACCACCGAATTTGATAGGACCCTCTAGATATCTACAGAATGCTTATGGTCCTACTGGTATACCTTCGAGATTACCTCCTCAAAATTACCAGTTTCCTCAAGTGAATAGACAATTGTCATATATTGCTACTTTGTATTTACCAGATTTATCTCAGATTTTGAATGATCTTATATTTCATTCTCCTTATTGGCTGGTCATACCTGCCAAGTTACCATCAAACATTCCTAAGTTTGACGATCGATCAGGAGAAGACCCAAATAATTGCGTCATGAGATTTCATCTTTGGTGTTCATCCAACTCCTTGATGGATGACTCCATTAGATTACGTCTTTTTCGACGAACTCTTATGGTTTCGGAAGAAAAATGTTATATCTAATTGCCACGAGGATTATTCAATGATTTCAACACCTTAGCTATGGATTTCTTAATGCATTACCAGTCACTGATACGATATGAGGCAAGAAACAAAATTTTGAATTCATTTAAACAATCCTCTTCTACTCATATTTTTGATCATATTCAAGAGTAGAGGCGGAGAAGACGCTTAATAAAATTTCCCCTTCTCGATCAACTATTGGCTGAGTGGTTTACCAAGTCACTCATTAGTCCTATATCCCGTGATGTTGCCCTAGGTGGTGTTGTCACTGAAGAGAAGGATATTATTCATGCTCAATACTTGGATCTCGTTTATTAAAAAACGAGCACACTATATGACTTGATCACTGATGCTCCTCGCCCATCTACAAATACAACATCAAAACCTCTAGTACCTTCTCATGTTGTTAATGGTATGATTGGCACTTTTCACGATGAGACTCAGTCTAAACAAGTCAGTCATTCCAATCCCAAATCTTCTACTGCTAATGTACAAAATAGTCCTCCTCCGACTCCTTCTCTTAGTAAAAACCTCTGAGGTTAATACGGTTCAATCTACACCTACCAGTAAAAATCAAAATAAAAAGAAAGGGAAGGGAAAGAATAAAGAGGATAAAAGAATAATCAACAATGTGATAAACCTAAGACTCATCTTGTTGATGACAAATAAAAGAGAAAACCTCGTTATCCTTGTCTTATTTGTGGTGAGGATAATTATACAAAAGATTGTTCACGACGTGTTGAGGTTACTAAGTTCCTGCAAGAGACCGGGACACCTCCTACACCTGCCATTTTGTCGCAACATTTTCCTTCTTAACAAGTGGCCCAATTGGCTATTCATGACCAAACTTATCCCTCTACCACGTATTATGTACTTATGTGCACTAGTGACTCCAAGAAGAATGAAGTTGCAGTCGCTACTCGAGCCAAAGATTATTCTCCTTCGAAAGAGAAAGTTGATGATTCACCACCTCCATTGGTTCAACCTCCTCCATTGACTTCACTTCCCAACAGTCCTCTTCATCTTGAATGAATGAGTCTAGATACAATTCTTTGTCCTCCTCCTAATGGCATTGTTTGTAAGTAGTCATTTAACCATCATGCACGTGCCGATCAAAACTACAGTATTGTAGAAGATCTTGCACAAGCATCTTCTGCAATGTTGGCTCTTGAAGTCCTTCAAAGTTTTCCTATGCAATAGAAGGCACTATTAAAGGCTATTGGTGGAATTGATCCTATCGATACGAACTTGATAATATTTAACTTGGACTATCAAATTCCAAGGCTCCCTCCTCAATTAGCATTTCAAATACAAGTCATTGTGGAAAATAATAATATTTGTCGCGCCATTATTGATGAAGGATCCTCTATTTGCGTCATGTCCATCACTTGTTGGAAATCCATTGGCTCTCCTACCCTTTCTGAGTCACACAATACTCTAAAATATTTTAATCGTACAGGTTTTAAACCTTATGGTGTTCTTCCTTCATTATTTATTATGTTATAAGGAAAAGAGATTACTGTTGAGGTTGAGGTGTTTGATGCACCTCTTGATTACAACCTTCTACTTGGATGTAGTTGGATTGATTCTATGCGTGCATTTGTTTGTTCTCTTTTCCATGTGATATGTTTCCCTCACCAAGGAAATGTTGTTACTTTCGATCAACTCGCTTTCTTTAATTCTAATTCATGCACTAGTAACACACCTTTCATTTCAAAAACACCTACCGGTTATGAGAATGTCTGTGTGAGTCTTTTAAAGGATCCATCGTTAATGGGTATGTTTCCCATTCCAACACCCGATATTCCTCCTCCTTTTTCCACTTTGATTAACATGATATCGGCCACTTTTGGTGAAATCCCTAAGTCTTATGACCCTTGGATAGTACCTAGCTCTGACGATTTTCTTCGTTACGACAACCAAATTCCTTTAAGTCCAATAGAATTGACTTATCAAGCTATTCAATCGACAACTCCTCTTTCTTGTTCTCTCTTAGATACGTCTCTTGATTCATTTCACATGGTATTTCACACCGATGAGATGATCATGACAATTGTTTCCACGGAATATACCTCATGGGACGATGGACATCATCGTTCCATCCTCTTCCTAGAACCCGAGACTTTAGAGAGTTACCAATTTCAAATCTGTCTAGAGTTGTTACTATTTCCCCTGTTCCTGAACTAACACACGATATTTTGTATGAAGGGAACTTGCGAAATATTTCACCCACCATCCCTCTAGATATTTTGATTAAACCCGGAATCATGGAAAATGTTCATATCGGTGCCTCATGTTCTGCTGATGAGATCTGAATTTACAAGGCCCTTTTCCAAGAATTCCGTGATGTTCTTTTTTGGAGTTACAAAGAGATTCCTAGAATTGATCCATATATTGTTGTACATGAAATTAAGACTTACCTGGACAATAAACCCATTCCATAGAGACTTCATCTAGTACATCCACGCAAAGTTGCTGCTATTAAAATTGAAGTTGAAAAACTTCTTAAAGTCGGTTTTGTCTATCATGTGGATTTGAATGATTGGGTGTCCAATCTTGTCCCGGATATGAATAAACAAGGCACTATCCATGTTTGTGTGTGTTATATGTATATCAACAAGGCTTGTACCAAAGATAATTACCCAACCCATTTTGCTGACCAGATCGTTGACAATTGTACCAGGAGTGAAATATTTTCTTTGATGGATGGTTTCTCTGGCTATAATCAAATTAATATTTTACCCATGGATCAACATAAGTCTACTTTTATTTTCCCTTGGGGAACCTTCGTATATCGAGAACTTCCTTTTGGTCTCAAGAATGTTGGTGTGAATTTTCAATGCGCTATGTCTTACGCTTTTCATGATATTAAGCACATTATACAACCTTACCTAGATGATTTACCGACACATTCCATGCATCGCCAAGATCACCTGACACACTTACAAGGCATTTTACTACATTGTTTCTATTATCGCATACGTTTGAATCCACATAAATGCATTTTTTGTGTGGAGTCCGGACGAATTCTTGGTTTTATCGTTTCTACACATGGGATTAGGGTGGACCCTTTGAAGGTTGAATCTATTCTCAATTTTCCTCCTCCTTATACCTTACGCCAACTCCAAAGTTTTCAAGGGAAGGCAAAATTTTTATGTCAATTCATCCCAAATTATGCTAAACCAACGAAAACTTTTACTCGACTTCTGAAGAAAGGTCACGATTTTGCATGGGACGACACTGCCAACAAAGCCTTTGAAGCTTTGAAACTTGCCTTAACCCGTACACCACTCTTATTTCCTCTCGATTATAGTTGAGATTATTTCTTATACTTAGCTGCTTCAGACTCTACCATAACTATAGTTCTAGTCCAAGAGGATGATTCGCACAATGAACATGTTATCTATTATTTGAGTCGGAGTTGTTGGAGTTACTTCACACACACCTAAGGTTTTTCCTTGTTTATTAGTTATAATTAGTCATTATCCAGTATCCTATAATTTAGGGGAGAGTATTTCACTTGAAGAATATTCTCTTTCAGTTGACACTTCAGTTTGACTAGTTGAGTTGAGTTTAGATGTTGCATTGGTTTTATCACCATGCAACATTGGGACCATCACCATTCTAATTCAACCTTTCCTTGGGATCATCACCAGATTGGCACATTACCCTTGATTCCCTGAGTTAACTCCTCACTACTCTTCGTTCAGTTAGTTAACTGAAGACTAGTTGACTAGTTAACTCAACTAGGTGGTAGTTCACTCTCGTAACTTCTTGAGAGACTAGACTAGGTGGAAATTCACTCCCATAACTGTTGGTGTGTGTCCAGATCACTCTATACCACCACTATGGTACATTTTTTCTCCTCCAGTGCGCACTCATTGAGTTATAAAGAGTATATCATGTGTAAATTATTCATTATTGACAACGATTAATGAAAATTCTTCCAGTCTTTCTCTCCTTATTCTTCTTCTCCAATTATCTCTGCAAATTTGTGTATTATTGTTTATCTATATCTATTCTGTGCAGGTTCAACACATTTACATGGTATCAGATCCGACGGACTGCTAAGAAAAATCTACACCAAAACATTTTTGCAGGTAGAAAAGATTGATGACAACAAAAAGATGGATTATTTGCCTGAAATACTTCTCACGCCTCATAACTATTTGGAATGGTAGAAAAAAATCCTACTTATGCTCAGATACAGAGGCTTGTACCAAAAGGCTTGTACCAAATAACTATGGCAATGGAAGTAGAGCCTGATTCTGTCGATGAGAAAAATGAATTTCTCAATAGACAAGATATGGCCATAGGATGTATCCTTGATTTTATTTCTCCCGAAATTATCCATCAAGTATATGATGACTCACAAGAATTCACTCCAAATTAATTATTTAGCATATTGGATGTTTTCTTTGGGAATAAGGAAGAATGCATGCAAAATGTTGACAAGATAGAGAATGTAGAAAATCCACTGGAAGATAAATCATCTTAGTTTGAAGAGTCTTCTACATAAGTATCTACAAAAAATTATATTCCATTAATTGAAGATGATGTCTACTCCATTTCAGATTTGTTTTCTGAAATTCATGTGAAATATATATGGCATGCATCTCAGGAGTCACATGCAGATACTTTTCCATGCACAATGCATGCATCTCAGGAGACAAAAAGGGAGCCACACACATCAAACTCAATTTTGATATTTTCTGAGCACAATTTGCAGAAAAAAATTGGATATTTGAATTCCTCTCGGGAAAATATCCAATTTCAAAAAATAAATCGTCCGAAACGGAGTCCGGGAAGTGAAGTTATGATCGTTTTAAAATCAACAAAATTTCAATATTTTTCCGGAAACGGCCGCACGGTTTTCAAAATTTCATCCAAACTTTATTTGGATATTTTTCATTACAAGAAGATAAAGTGGATATGTGTGGAAATATAAATGGTTCATATACTTCATCAGATCCGTGCAGACATCTACATCTTCAACAAAATCTTCAATGAGCACAAACTTGCACAGTTGCGAGATCTTCTTGGAGTGAAGGACATTGTTGTTTAGCAACTGCCTTTTGTTCCTTCTCCTATTTTATTTTTTTACATACATTGTACCTCGAG
>ML807085.1:83191-118722 GCA_009831015.1 Picea engelmannii
TTTGGAATACGTTTTGAGGCACACTCTCCAAAGCATCAAAACACACAATAGTATCTTGTGATAGGGAGAGTTTCAATACACTTGCTAAATTTTGTCCTGGGAAGCCCTTCTAACACAAGGGTCAATCATGAGGTCACATTAGCGAAGACAAAGTTACTCACCCTACTTTGTTGGTCTTAGTGTAGAGATTGTGCATATTATTGGGGGTCGCTTGAGAAGAAAATCCCGTGGGGACCTTATTGAGTCGATTTTGGACTTAGATACCTTGCCCTTGCATGTGGATCGGACTGTCGACTGCTTCCCCATACATAATTGTCATAATTGGTAACCTTAGTGGCCTATCTCATTAGATTCTTTACACAAGGTGACTATGGAGGCGCAAGTCTTCATGGTACCTAGAATCGACGTTGGAAAAACGCACTTGGGATCCTTGGAGGGTATACCCACGATTATGTGTGGGAGCTTGCACCAACGTGTAAGTCTTTTAAGCAGGTCTTCAATGTAAAGTTTCCACCCGCTTTATCCCAGCCCCTTCTTGTCCTAATTTCACGACGTTGGATTTCATCACCAACTAGTCACTTCACAATAGGAAGTTTTTTTTGCGTGTTTGATATCTAGATTTTATTAGTGAGTGTTGTTTGTTTCTCTATTTGGCAATATATTTCTTTCATTCTTTATTTGGTGAGGCCAACATCAGCCCTCACTGTTCATGTAGGATGCAAGGGTTACCTCCAGAAGAATCAAACGAACATGCTCCTTTGCTTCCTAACTCACTAGAGGGTTCTCCTGAAGGAGCTGTCAATAACGACGTGGCCTTTGATATTGGAAGTTATACTCCATTGGAAGAATCAACACTTCATGTAAATACTTTATTGAGTGTTATACAAGATCCACGTTTTATCCTAATAAACTCGTCGGGAGACGTTGTTGTTGAAGATTATACTAGAATACCTACTGGACCTTATGAAGAGTATGGCGTAGATGATCCACCCTTCCAGAGTGAATTATTTAGAAATCCGGTTCATACTGATGGAATTTTTAATCCTATCTCTGTCCCTATCCGTTCTTTTTGGAGGACCTCCTCGGGACACAATATTTTTGATAAACTAGGAATGATTTCTAATCAACCTATGGCATCACATACGCTTGTGACTTCCACTGCTTATATAGTACCTTTAGATCATTTTACTTGCATGACCATTAATGTTGTCACAGTTTCAGACCAATTATTGGTTGGTTCTCATACAATTCCTCCCCTCTAGCTCACTAGCTCTACTGTGGTCCCACAAGTTACGCTTGTTTCTGCAAGAATTCCGGTAATCACTCAATATCCTATTGGAAAACCACTTCCTCTTAGATCAAATCCATCACTTCCACCTGGGTATAATACTCTTAATACTTCTATTGTTAATCCTTCCCTAAGTCCATCTGCAAGGCATACTCTTTTTGTTCCTCTTGGGTATAATGCTACTAGCAATTTTCTTCCTACACGTACCCAGGTTCTCTCTGGGGGGGATAGAATTCCTCTTCCACCTCCACCTGGAGGATCTAATATTCCTAGCCCAAGTAGCTCCAATCAAGTTGGAGGCACAAGTCATTCTATTACTTCTGGTTTTCAAATTCCTGTTCGAGGCCAACCTCAAGTTGGGGTCCAACCTCCTCCAACCTCAAGTTGCGGGTAAACCCCAAGTTGGGGGAAACACCAAGTTGGGGGTCATAACCTAGTGTACATGAAATATATCCCTCGATTACAATCTCAACCTTGGAATTTTCCTTTCCAAGGAAATCAACAACCGCCTGAGGGGAAAAATCCTCAAGCAAATTCTTTTGTACCCCCTAATCCCGGGCAACCATATCCAGGTTCTATGAATCCTACCTGGGATCACGATTTTCATTCTAATGCTTCTTTCCAAGGAAGCATACCCAATCAACCAACTCATGTTGGCTATTTGACTCAAAACCCTCCACCACCGAATTTGATAGGACCCTCTAGATATCTACAGAATGCTTATGGTCCTACTGGTATACCTACGAGATTATCTCCTCAAAATTACCAGTTTCCTCAAGTGAATAGACAATTGTCATATATTTCTACTTTGTATTTACCAGATTTATCTCAGATTTTGAATGATCCTATATTTCATTCTCCTTATTGGCTGGTCATACCTGCCAAGTTACCATCAAACATTCCTAAGTTTGACGATCGATCAAGAGATGACCCAAATAATTGCATCATGAGATTTCATCTTTGGTGTTCATCCAAATCCTTGATGGATGACTCCATTAGATTACGTCTTTTTCGACGAACTCTTACGGTTTCAGAAGAAAAATGTTATATCTAATTGACACAAGGATTCTTCAATGATTTCAACACCTTAGCTATGGATTTCTTAATGCATTACCAGTTGCCGATACGATATGAGACAAGAAACAGAATTTTGAATTCATTTAAACAATCCTCTTCTACTCATATTTTTGATCATATTCAAGAGTAGAGGCGGAGAAGACGCTTAATAAAATTTCCCCTTCTCGATCAACTATTGGCTGAGTGGTTTACCAAGTCACTCATTATTCCTATATCCCATGATGTCGCCCTAGGTGGTGTCGTCACTGAAGAGAAGGATATTATTTGTGCTCAATACTTGGATCTCATTTATTCACAAATGAGCACACTATATGACTTGATCACTGATGCTCCTCGCCCATCTACAAATCCAACATCAACACCTCCAGTACCTTCTCATGCTGTTAATGGTATGATTGGCACTTTTCACGATGAGACTCAGTCTAAACAAGTCAGTCATTCCAATCCCAAATCTTCTACTACTAATGTACAAAATAGTCCTCCTCTGACTCCTTCTCTTAGTAAAAACCTCTAAGGTTAATACGGTTCAATCTACACCTACCAGTAAAAATCAAAATAAAAAGAAATGGAAGGGAAAGAATAAAGAGGATAAAAGAATAATCAACAATGTGATAAACCTAAGACTCATCCTGTTGATGACAAAGAAAAGAGAAAACCTCGTTATCCTTGTCTTCTTTGTGGTGAGGATAATTATACAAAAGATTGTTCATGACGTGTTGAGGTTACTAAGTTCCTGCAAGAGACCGGGACACCTCCTACACCTGCCATTTTGTCAGAACATTTTCCTTCTTAACAAGAGGCCTAATTGGTTATTCATGACCAACCTTATCCCTCTACCATGTCTTATGTACTTATGTGCACTAGTGACTCCAAGAAGAATGAAGTTGCAGTCGCTACTCGAGCCAAAGATTATTCTCCTTCGAAAGAGAAATTTGATGATTCACCACCTCCATTGGTTCAACCTCCTCCATTGACTTCACTTCCCAACAATCCTCTTCATCTTGAACGACTGAGTCTAGATACAGTTCTTTGTCCTCCTCCTAATGGCATTGTTCGTAAGTAGTCATTTAATCATCATGCACGTGCCGATCAAAATTACAGTATTGTAGAAGATCTTGCACAAGCATCTTCTGCAATGTCGGCTCTTGAAGTCCTTCAAAGTTTTCCTATGCAATAGAAGGCATTATTAAAGGCTATTGGTGGAATTGATCCTATCGATACGAATTTGATAATATTTGACTTGGACTATCACATTCCAAGGCTCCCTCCTCAATTAGCATTTCAAATACAAGTCATCGTGGAAAATACTAATATTTGTTGTGCCATTATTGATGAAGGATCCTCAATTTACGTCATGTCCATCACTTGTTGGAAATCCATTGGCTCTCCTACCCTTTCTGAGTCACACAATACTCTAAAATATTTTAATCGTACAGGGTTTAAACCTTATGGTGTTCTTCCTTTATTATTTATTATGTTATAAGGAAAAGAGATTACTGTTGAGGTTGAGGTGTTTGATGCACCTCTTGATTACAACCTTCTACTTGGACGTAGTTGGATTGATTCTATGCGTGCATTTGTTTCTTCTCTTTTCCATGTGATATGTTTCCCTCACCAAGGAAATGTTGTTACTTTCGATCAAATTGCTTTATTTAATTCTAATTCATGCACTAGTAACACACCTTTCATTTCAAAAACACCTACCGGTTATGAGAATGTCTGTGTGGGTCTTTTAAAGGATCCATCGTTAATGGGTATGTTTCCCATTCCAACACCCGATATTCCTCCTCCTTTTTCCTCTTTGATTAACATGATATCGACCACTTTTGGTGAAATCCCTGAGTCTTATGACCCTTGGATAGTACCTAGCTCTAACGATTGTCTTCGTTACGACAACCAAATTCCTTTAAGTCCAATAGAATTGGCTTATCAAGCTATTCAATCGACAACTCCTCTTTCTTGTTCTCTCTTAGATACGTCTCCTGATCCATTTCACGTGGTATTTCACACTGATAAGATGATCATGACAATTGTTTCCACGAAATATACCTCATGGGATGATGGACATCATCGTTCCACCCTCTTCCTAGAACCTGAGACTTTAGAGAGTTACCAACGGATTTCAAATCTGTCTATTGTTGTTACTATTTCCCCTATTCTTGAACTAACACACGATATTTTGTACGAAGGGAACTTGCGAAATATTTCACCCACCATCCCTCTAGATATTTCGATTAAACCCAGAATCATGGAAAATGTTCATATCGGTGCTTCATGTTCTGCTGATGAGATCTGAATTTACAAGGTCCTTTTCCAAGAATTCTGTGATGTTTTTTTTCTGTAGTTACAAAGAGATTCCTAGAATTGATCCATATATTGTTGTACATGAAATTAAGACTTACCTGGACGATAAACCCATTCGATAGAGACTTCATCTAGTACATCCACGCAAAGCTGCTGCTATTAAAATTGAAGTTGAAAAACTTCTTAAAGTCGGTTTTGTCTATCATGTGGATTTGAATGATTGGATGTCCAATATTGTTCCAGATATGAATAAACAAGGCACGATCCATGTTTGTGTGTGTTATATGTATATCAACAAGGCTTGTACCAAAGATAATTACCCAACCCATTTTGCTGACCAGATCGTTGACAATTGTACCAGGAGTGAAATATTCTCTCTGATGGATGGTTTCTCCAGTTATAATCAAATTAATATTTTACCCATGGATCAACATAAGTCTACTTTTATTTTCCCTTGGGGAACCTTCATATACCGAGAACTTCCTTTTGGTCTCAAGAATGCTGGTGTGAATTTTCAATGCGCTATGTCTTACGCTTTTCATGATATTAAGCACATTGTACAACCTTACCTAGATGATTTACCGACACATTACATGCATCGCCAAGATCACTCGACACACTTACAAGGCATTTTCCTACGTTGTTTCTATTATCGCATACGTTTGAATCCACATAAATGCATTTTTTGTGTGGAGTCCGGACGAATTCTTGGTTTTATCTTTTCTACACATGGGATTAGGGTGGACCCTTTGAAGGTTGAAACTATTCTCAATTTTCCTCCTCCTTATACCTTACGCCAACTCTAAAGTTTTCAAGGGAAGGCAAAAATTTTATGTCGATTCATCCCAAATTATGCTAAACTAATGAAAGATTTTACTCGACTTCTTAAGAAAGGTCACAATTTTGCATGGGACGACACTGCCAACAAAGCCTTTGAAGCTTTGAAACTTGCATTAACCCATACACCACTCTTATTTCCTCCTGATTATAGTCGAGATTATTTCTTATACTTAGTTGCTTCAGACTCTACCATAACTATAGTTCTAGTCCAAGAGGATGATTAGCACAATGAACATGTTATCTATTATTTGAGTCAGAGTTGTTGGAGTTACTTCACACACACCTAAGGTTTTTCCTTGTTTATTAGTTATAATTAGTCATTATCCAGTATCCTATAATTTAGGGGAGAATATTTCACTTGAAGAATATTCTCTTTCAGTTGACACTTCAGTTTGAATAGTTGAGTTGAGTTTAGATGTTGCATTGGTTTTATCACCATGCAACATTGGGATCATCACCATTATAATTCAACCTTTCCTTGGGATCATCACCAGATTGGCACATTACCCTTGATTCCCTGAGTTAACTCCTCACTACTCTTTGTGCAGTTAGTTAAATGAAGACTAGTTGACTAGTTAACTCAACTAGGTGGCAGTTCACTCTCGTAACTACTTCAGAGACTAGACTAGGTGGAAATTCACTCCCATAACTGTTGGTGTGTGTCCAGATCACTCTAGACCACCAATATGGCACATTGGTTCTCCTCCAGTGCACACTCATTGAGTTATAAAGAGTATATCATGTGTAAATTATTCATTATTCACAACGATTAATGAGAATTCTTCCAGTCTTTCTCTCCTTATTCTTCTTTATCCAATTATCTCTGCAAATTTGTGTATTATTTTTTAGCTATATCTATTCTGTGCAGGTTCAACACATTTACATGGTATCAGATCTGACGGACTGCTAAGCAAAAGCTACACCAAAACATTTTTGCAGGTAGAAAAGATTGAAGACAACAAAAAGATGGATTATTCGCCTGAAATACTTCTCACGCCTCATAAATATTTGGAATGGAAGAGAAAAATCCTACTTATGCTCAGATGCAGAGGCTTGTACCAAATAACTATGGAAATGGAAGTAGAGCCTGATTCTATCGATGAGAAAAATGAATTTCTCAATAGACAAGATATGGCCATAGGATGTATCCTTGATTTTATTTCTCCCGAAATTATCCATCAAGTATATGATGACTCATAAGAATTCACTCCAAATGAATTATGGAGCATATTGGATGTTTTCTTTGGGAATAAGGAAGAATGCATGCAAAATGTTGACAAGATAGAGAATGTAGAAAAGCGACTGGAAGATAAATCATCTCAGTTTGAACAGTCTTCTACACAAGTATCTACAAAAAGTTGTATTCCATTAATTGAAGATGATGTCTACTCCATTTTAGATTTCTTTTCTGAAATTCATGTGAAATATATATGGCATGCATCTCAGGAGTCACATGCAGATGTTTTTCCATGCACAATGCATGCATCTCAGGAGACAAAAAGGGAGCCGCACACATCAGACTCAATTCTGATATTTTCTTAGCACAATTTGTAGAAACAAATTGGATACTTGAATTCCTCTCGGGAAAATATCCAATTTCAAAAAACAAATCGTCCGAAACGGAGTCCGGGAAGTGAAGTTATGATCGTTTTAAAATCAACAAAATTTCAATATTTTTCCGAAAACGGCTGCACGGTTTTCAAAATTTCATCCAAAATTTATTTGGATATTTTTCATTACAAGAAGATAAAGTGGATATGTGTGGAAATATCAATGGTTCATATACTTCATCAGATCCATGCAGAGATATACATCTTCAACAAAATCTTCAATGAGCACAAACTTGCACAGTTGCAAGATCTTCTTAGAGTGAAGGACATGGTTGCTTAGCAACTGCCTTTTGTTCCTTCTCATATTTTTTTTTTACATACATTGTACCTTGAGGGGGGTTGTTCCCATGAGGTTTTCCCTCTTTCCTCACTTTATTCCAGTGTATCTTTTGTATTTGGGTACCTAATATGGCCTTGTTGCCGAGACCCATTCTTTATCTTCACCATAGTGATGTTCAAGGGGGGTGTTGGAGTTACTTCACACACACCTATAGTTTTTCCTTGTTTATTAGTTATAATTATTCATTATCTAGTCTCCTATAATTTAGGGGAGAATATTCCACCTGAAGAATATTCTCTTTCAGTTGACACTTCAGTTTCACTAGTTGAGTTGAGTTTAGATGTTGCATTGGTTTTATCACCATGCAAAATTAGGATCATCACCGTGATAATTCGACCTTTCCATGGGATCATCACCACACTGGTGCATTACCCTTGATTCCATGAGTTAACTCCTCACTACTCTCTGTTCAGTTAGTTAACTAAAGACTAGTTGACTAGTTAACTCAACTAGGTGGTAGTTCACTCCCGTAACTGCCTAAGAGACTAGACTAGGTGGCATTTCACTCCCGTAAATTTTGGTGTGTGTCCAGATCACTCTAGACCACCACTATGGCGCATTGGTTCTCCTCCATTGTGCACTCATTGAGTTATACAGAGTATATCATGTGTAAATTATTCATCATTCACAACGATTAATGAGAATTCTTCAAGTCTTTCTCTCCTTATTCTTCTTTCTCCAATTCTCTCTGCAAATGTGTGTATTATTTTTTAGCTAGATCTATTTTGTGCAAGTTAAACACATTTACAGGAGTCTCATGACCACTAAAACTAGATATATGCATGTGGAGAAACTGGCCTTTCCATCCGTTCAAGCTGTGTAACATTTTCATCATTATATCTTATTGTGCAATACCACAATCATTTCAGATTGAAAATCTATGCAACACATCCTTACTCGACAATTGTTGGGGTAAAATACTCCAAATGGATAGTTATTCTCCAGGATTTTGATATGGAGTTTGAGCGAGCCAAGTCGAAGAAATATTTGGTTTTTTTCCGAGTTGATATGTGACCTTCCCTCCACTGAGATAGAAATTGTAGTAGAGAATTCCTTTCCTGATAAGTCTCTATTTATTATTAGTTCCAACAACATATGGTATAGATACATTATAATTTATCTCCAAACCCAAACTTTCCTGCCTGATCTTTCTAGTGTAGATCGTTGTCATATTTGGAATCAAGCCCATCAATGCATCATCCTTGGTGATACCCTTTACTGTCGTGGTATTGATTACATATTTCAACGATGTCTAACCTATGATGAAGCTAAGAAATATTTAAATGACTATCATTCTAGAGCATGTGGCAGTCATATGTCTGGGTATTCCACTTCCCAGAAGATCTTATGAGCTGGTTACTTCTGGCCTTCATTGTTTAAGGATTGCATTATTGCCATTTATAAATACCACTCTTGTCAAACGTATAACAATAAGATCCAATCTCATCCTGCTCCTCTTTACCATGTAGTTTCCATTGGCCCATTTTCTAAATAGGGCATTGAATTCATGACATGTAACCCTCACTCGACCGAGGGGCATGGATACATTATTGTAGCCATGGATTATTTCACTAAATGGGCTAAGGCGATGCCTACATTTGATAATACCAGGAAAACTACAACGTTGTTCATATTCAATCATATCGTTACTAGATTTGGTGTCGCTCAAGCCATCATCACTAACTATGGTAGTCATTTTCGCAATTTCATGATGTCTAAACTCACCAAGAAGTTGGGTCTTCGACATGAAAACTCAACACCTTACTATCCAAGGCCAAATGTCAAGTTGAAGCAATCAACAAAGTTCTCAATACTATGCTTCGATAGATGCTAGGAATTCACAAGTCAAGTTGGAACACAATTCTCTTCTCAACATTATGGGCCTATTGGACATCCATTAAATCTGCCACAAGGTTCACACCTTTCTAGTTAGTATATGGTATCGAAGCTATTCTACCCATATAATGTGAAATCCCATATTTTAAATTAGTTATTTAACTTTGTAAATTCTAACCTTGTACAATATCTATTGTAAACATATATTCAGAAAAGAACATAAAAGATACAATGGAAAATACAAACATTACACAGATATTTTTCCCTTGGAAACCCAAATTGGGAAAACCAACATATTCTATATTCATTCATTGTGTTACAATGTTTACAATACAAAATACATATAGGAGCCAACGACATCCAAAACCCTCACCCAATGACCTGGATTAGTCCAAAGCCCTAATTCCTTAACCTAAAATAGAAAATCATCGGCAAAGAAACCATGTGCCAAAAATCCACCCAAATATAATGTGGTCCTGAAAAATGCAGTCCCGATCCAGAAAAAAAAAAAATCGGGGGCATTGCCCCAAAACCCCCGCGTAGAGGGCTCCGCCACCCCTGTTAACCCCCTGTGCGCCTGGTGCATACACTCTGACACTACTACACATACAAATAATATAACACATACCCAACATTCTCCCACTTGTTGTTTTTTTTGCATACAGGGCGTTACAGGGTTACATAGTGAACAATCCAAGGCATCAATGCCCATGGATCCTCTACACCAAGAGAACTTCTCAGTGCTCACAGATTTTGTTAATGAGTCTGCAACATTATTCAAAGTGTCCACCTTCATAAATGACACTTTCTTTTCTTCAATCATGTCTCTCACAAAGTGATATTGAACATCAATGTGCTTTGTCTTTGAATGATAAGCATGGTTCTTCGCCAGAAAAATTGCACTCTGACTTTCACACTCTATCCTTACATCTTTTTGTACCAACCCAATACTTGAACATAATATTTGTAACCATACTTCTTCCTTACTTGCATGAGTGGCTGCCATATATTTAGCTTATGTAGTTGAAAGTGCCACTACAACCTGTCTTTTGCTCATCCAACTTATTGCTCCTCCAAACAGGTCAAACACATACCCTCTTGTAGATATCCTACGATCCAAATCTCTAGCCCAGTATGCATCCAAAAATCCATGTATATCCACCACTCTGTCCAATATCGATCTTCCTTCATATCACAATCCATAGCTACTAGTGCCACACAAATACCTGAAAACCCTTTTTATTGCTGTCCAATGCCCCTTCCATGGTTTTGACATATAGCTTCTCAAAACTCCCACTACATGTGCAATGTCCATTCTAGTACATACCATTGCATACATCAAACTGCCAACTGCACTCGCATATGGAACATGAGAGATGTCCTCCTCTTCTTCATGTGTCTTGGGACATTGATTCACAGATAACTTTACACCAATAGGAATAGGAACCTTGACCGGTTTACATTCCTGCATATTAAACCTCTGCAATATTGTCTCGACATATTTTCTCTGATTTAACCAGAGTTTCCTCCTTTTCTGATCTCTTTTAATTTCCATGCCCAAAATGAAATTTGAAGCACTGAGATCCTTCATGTCAAATTTAGAGGACAACTGAGTTTTCACATCCTTGATAATCTCCTTGTTGTTTCCTATCAGCAACATGTCATCCACATATAATACCGAATAAATCAAATGATCACCAATTAATCTAAAATACACACAATGATCTTCTTTGATTCTTGTGAAGCCAAGTCCCAACATATAAGTATCAAATTTTTGACACCACATTCTTGGTGATTGTTTTAAACCATACAAGGAATTTTTCACCTTGCATACTAGCTCCTTCTTTCTCTTCACAACATAACCTTCTGGTTGCTTCATATAGATTTCTTCTTCCAGATCCCCATGAAGGAATGTTCTCTTCACATCCATTTGTTCTATTTCAAAATCAAATGCAACATCAACAGATAACAAAAATCTTATGGAGGTTAACTTGGCAACAGGAGAAAAAATCTCACCAAAATCAATTCCCTCGACCTGGGAATAACCCTTTGCTACTAATCGAGCTTTGTATTTCTCCACGTTTCCTTCTACATTCAACTTCTTTTTAAATACCCATTTTTTTCCAATGGGATTTCTTGCAGTTGGAAACTCCACTAGATCCCAAGCCTCATTCTTATTCAAAGATTCCATTTCTTCTTCCATGGCCCTTTTCCAAAGATTTCCATCCTCTGAATCCACTGCCTCCCTGACAGTTCTAGGATCATCATCAGTAATAGACAAAGAAAAATTTGAACGAAAATCAGATGGACTATACCTTTCTGGTAGCCTTCTTTCTTGATTTGATCTCCTCAATATTGGAGTATGAGGATCTTCTTCTTCTGATTCATGTTCTTCTGTAGAGTCTGATTCATCATCCTTTAAATCAAACTCGATTTTCTCTGGTTCTTCCTTACTTGGTAGGAATTCTCATTTAACAACATCCTTCATTTCTCTAAATACCACATCTCGGATATACACTACCTTCTCAATTTATGGGTTCCAAAGATTATAACCTTTGAGACCATCTTATATCCAATAAAGATGCATTTTTTAGCCTTCTTATCCAGCTTACTCCTATTTTCCTTTGGAACAAGAACATATGCATCGCATCCAAATACCTTAAGATGTGTGAGAGAAGGTTCCTTACGAGTCCATAACTCTTGTGGAGTCTTGTCAGCTAATGCTGATGAGGGTGATCTGTTGACCAGATAACATGTAGTACCCACTGCCTCTGCCCAAAATTCTTGCCCTAACCCGACACCACTGAGCATGCACCTTTCTTTTTCCATCAACGTCCTATTCATCCTTTTTGCAAATCCATTCTGCTGATGTGTATATGGAGTAATGTTCTTCCTTTCTATACTACACTTCTTACAAAATTCTTCAAATTCATTCCCACATAACTCTTCGCCATTATCTATCCTCGATACCTTAATTGTTTTCTCCATTTGATTCTCAACAAGAGCCTTAAACTCTTTAAACCTGTCAAAGACTTCAGATTTCTTCCTTAGGAAATATATCCAAGTTTTCCTCGAGAAGTCATCTATAAATGAGACATAATACATAGATTTTCCCAATGATGGGACCGACATAGGTCCAAAAACATCGCTATGAATTAGCTGTAAAATTCCTTCTTCCCTCGTTGCACCAGAGGGGAATCTAACCCGATTCTACTTCCCATATAGACAATGTTCACATAAATCTAAATTCAGAGAGAAGTTAGACATACCTTCAACCATACCTTTACCATGTAGTAGTCGAAGACCCTTCTCTCCTATATGCCCCAGTATTTGATGCCATAACATAACCTTTTCTCCAGAGGCTGTAGGACTTCTTTCTTCTTCAACTCCAATATTAGGAACAATGGAGCTATTGTACCCATCACTAATAGTTCTTCCTAGAAACTTATACAGAGTTCCAAACTGAACTCCCTTCATCAAAACTATTGCTCCTCAAACCATCCTGCAAGTTCCCTTTTCAAATATTGTTTTTACCCCTGCATCTTCCATTTTTCTTACATAAATCAAATTTTTGGCCATACCTGGGATGTGAAGAACACCATTCAGTGTTCTAATCCTTCCATCTATGAGCCTCAACTTGACCTGTCCTATTCCTATGATTTTGGTTGTCGAATATTTACCTAAGAAAACATTACCTCCATCATACCTTTCATATTCACAGAACCAGTCCCTGTGGGGATTCATATGAAAGGATGCATGAGAGTCAATCAACCATGCCTCATGATATGCATGTGTGCTTGAAGAGGCCAGGTACACATCCCCTCCTTCTTCCTTAGAGGTATTTTCTTTTGTAGAAGAAGATTCTTCATATCTGTTCTTTTTCTCAACTTTGGATATACACTGCTTCTTACAGTGCCCTTCTTTTCCACATCTCCAACATACCCTTACAAACTTTCTAGGAGATTTAGATCTACATTTAGACTTAGATCTCCCACTTGATAAATAATATCTATTTCTTTCCCAGGAACATCCTCTTGCAAATAATGCGTCTGTGCTATGTCCTTCCATATTCTTTCGTCTCATCTCCTCTGACAACAAGGATGCGACCACTTCTTCAAACTTCAAGGAAGTTGTATTACTATCTATGGGCACAACTAGAATATCCCATGAGTCTCGTAAAGAACAGAACAAACTAATACATGTATCTTCATCAAAAATTTATATCTTAACAGATACTAATTGACTTACCACAGTATTGAAGGCGTTCAAATGCTCTGCCACCGAATCTCCATCTCTCATCCTCAGGTTATACAACTTCTTTCTCAGGAATAGTTTATTTACCAGGGACTTAGATTGATACAACTTCCCCAACTTTTTCCATAAATCCTTGGTTGTAGCTTCCTTTGACACATTTAGTAACACTGAATCAGAGAGACACAGTCGGATTGTGCTCTTTGCCTTCCGATCCAACTTTTTCCAGTCATTTGCAGAAGTTCCTGTAGGTGCAGTACCTGGATCTACCATGATCCACTGATCTCTATCCACCAACAGATCTTCCATCTTGAGCTTCCACAGCTCAAAATGTTTCCCATTGAAATTCTCGATCTCCATCTTTGAATTTCTTGCCACTTCTTTTCACCTGAAAAACAATACCGCAGATCTCCCACTGTAACAATGCTTATCATAGTCCCGAGACAAAACCTTGACAACAAAGGCATCCCCCTGAAGCCAATAAATCTCTGATACCAAATGTAAATTCTAACCTTGTACAATATCTACTGTAAATAGATATTTAGAAAAGAACAGAAAATATACAATGGCAAATACAAACATTACACAGAGATTTTTCCCTTGGAAACCCAAACCGGGAAAACTAGCATATTCTATATTCATTCATTGTGTTACAATGTTTACAATACAAAATACATATAGGAGACAACGACATCCAAAACCCTCACCCAATGACTTGGATTAGTCCAAAACCCTAATTCCTTAACTAGAAATATAAAATCATCGGCAAAGAAACCATGTGCTGAAAAACCACCTAAATATAATGTGGTCCCGAAAAATGAAAAGAATATAACACATAGCCAACAAACTTCTCCCTAACACCTCAACTGAAGAGGAATGTCTCTTGTATTTGATGCAATTAGAAGAGACTCGTCGTGATGCTGCCTTAGTCATTGAAACATAGAAGAAACGTGTCAAAGCTCAATACAAAAAGCATGTAAAACCACGTGCTTTTTTTAGGGTGATTTAGTTCTCCTTTACTAACAGGATCATGATTTATTAGGGGACGGTAAATTTGAGTGGATGTGGCGTGGCCCTTATATCGTTAAATGAGTGTTGGAGAAAGGGGCTTATGAGCTGGTAGATTATGATGGAATTCCTTTGAGTGCAACCAAAACTGGTCTTTACTGGAAGAAGTACTATGCTTAAACTATTTTTGCATGAGTGCTTTGTATTTTTAGTGTATCATACATTAGTTTTCTTTTTTTGTTTTTCGTTCCGCCTTTCAGCTGCTTACCTTGCATTGTTCTTGGGTTCCATATGTTAGTGTATTCACTACCCTATGTTGGCTTTGCTGATGGTGTTAGTCATAGTACTCAAAACCTATCTTTTGTTGCATGGGAAATATATTCACCTACGGATGACTTGATCAGTCTACACAGTGTTTTCCTTGGTTGTGCAACTAATAATATCACGGAATACAATGCAATTATCGAGTTATTAACTGATTTCATTTCATTTGTCATTTATCATCTTATTGTACGACTTGATTCATAGTTAGTAGTACTACAATTGAGTAATGTTTATTCCATCAGAAGTCCTACATTGTTACGGGTATACTTAAGAATTCGCCTCTTGGAAAGACGTTTTGATTATATTGAGTATCAACATATTCCTAGATGTTTAAACACATTAACAAATGCATTGGATAATTATGTGTTAGACAGACATTTGCGCCATTGATAAATCCAAACACACATTTAAAAAGACAAGTAAGTCAGTAGGAGTTTTATATTAATACCTCAAAAGTTACAAAAAGTGTTTGTCCTAAGACCAAGATGTCAAAATAGTGAAGCTCATGGCTTCATATACATAAGCATCAAGGATGTTACTCATTGTAACAAATGACTGCTCGTGCCACTCTACGAAGCAGTTGACCAATAGATGTTGATATGCCAACTCATCCACCATGATGTCAGGGATGTTCATGGTTAATCCCTCTAGGTTCTGTTTGATCTCCTTAATATCCTCAACAACCACTCCTCGACCCACCATAATGCCTATCTCTCCCCATCTTCGAATAGGAGATGATCCTGGAGGATGATAAGGCACCACATCTGTATTGTTGAGAGCACTTGATTAGTCTTGGATAAATGACAAAAACATTTTTAAAATACCAAAAACAACATATAATGAAAACTTTCTTCTTACCTATGTCTCCCCACTGAGATCCCTCAGGTAGAGCCAAGTCAGGGTCCCCACGAAATTGAGTCTTGGTGTAAGCATAGTCCTCAACCATAATTATATGATCTCTCAACCATTGGAAGAAAGATTTATCATATTTGACGATTGGCATGCCACCATGACGAGCCATCAAATCCACCCATCTTTTCATCCGAGGATATTGTGGAGATGGTATTCCCCACTCCACCTGTAGGCGTAAGAAGGGGACCCTCTCCAGGAAGAGGGATACTAAAATGGATCAATAGCCAAACTATTTCAACCAACCATTATGACACTTTGTCATTTGTTTATTCATATTCTTCAAAATACCCTTGCACCAATTGATGACTCGGGGCTCCATACACTCTATAGCATACTGAAAGTGGATTTGTAAATCCATGTGGGGATCCACACTCCCTACCATCTAAGTGATAGTGTAGAGGATAGTTATCAGTGGTAAATATCGAACATCCCTAATGGAAACGTTGCCAAGATGTTTTTCTATACCTGACATGCAGTGATGTGCAACGTAATAGTCCATGGGTTCTCCTCCACCCCTTCTTCCTGAGAGATACTCGAGAGCCTCAGCGAGATAACCCTGCCAAAAAGTAAATTTCATATATCACCAAGGTGAGTGTATGCACACCCATGTGAAATGATTGTTCATTGGCGTCCCACATGTGGACTAGGTACTCCAATAGCCTCAATTGGGCTCTCATTCCTTGAAGATTGAAAAAATTGAGAAAACCACACAAACGGAGTGCCATGACAATGCCTAGGTCATTCCAAACAAAAAAAATTCTTCCTCGTGCTCACGTTCCCTCAACTTGAGCATATTTATTGAGGCAAACCTACCAAACAACATCAAAGGATGATTAGATTCATTAAAGATCAAAACTTGGAATTTTTCCTAACTCATTTTGTTTTTTCAAAAATTGAATTGCGATCGCCGCAGGGGATTTCTTTTACACAGAGTGATGTCGTCACACTCTAGTTTTGTATCCCCTGCAATGATTTGGGATAATCGCAGTTCATGATAGCGTGAGCCTATGGCGATCTCAAAGCGCAAGGACTCCCAAAAAATTGACCTTAACTAAAAAATAAACCTTTAAAAATGAAAAGAGAAAGGGGTAGGAGATTACCTTTTTGATAGAAGTGGTTCGAGAAATCATCCACCAGGCGCTCAGAAATCGTCATTTGAAATTTGGAAGAAAATGAGGGGTTTTGGCACTATTTCTGTAAAATTGCAAAATGAAATGGTAAATGGGCTATTTTGACCTATTTAATTCACTTTTTACCATTTTTATTGCAAATTAAATAATTTTTTGAATATTTTTACTTATGCCCTAAGTCTAATGAACTTTGCAAAGTGTCTCTATTACAAATTGAAAGATCTAAAGATGGGATGTTTGACATGGAATCCTCCATTTTTGGTCAATTTTGTGTGTTTTTCTTATGTACATATACTTTTAGGGTTTTATAGGAAAAACTCTAAGCACAGTCTTAATTATTTCACACGCTCGTGAAACCATGAAAATGCAATCGAGTAACCTTTTATCGTTTTTTCAAACTTGCATTGGTAATACAAAAAACGAACCCTACGGAGTATCCTTTAAGCTCTTTTCAAGCTACCTAAACATGAAAAGATAGTTGAGCAACCTTGTTCTTTTCACGCTCGTAAACATATTTGAAGAAAACATCTGATGAGCGATATATTATATATTTTTTGGTCTCGTCAGACTTACTTACAAAAAAGGAAATTTTGGAGTTTTCTTTAAGTGTTTTTTAGACTCTCTAAACATGAAAATCCCCTGAGTTTTCTTTATTTGGACTCATAAAACAAACATCGAAAGACCCATATGGGACCAAACCAGTCCTTCCTAGGGTTCGTTAAAAATACTCCAAGGGACTCATCTGAAGGATGAGCTTACATTACAAGCATATGTTATCCTCCTCAAGCTTGCATACAAATAAAGAGGTAGTCACCAGAAATGATGGGGGGGAATTGGGAAAGAAATATGTATATGTATTTGTTTCAGTGGCAGTAAAGTCACTCTTGAACATGACACCCCGCTTCATCACTATATTTGGGTTGAGAAATCTATTTGTCTCTCACTTGACCATCCACAAGTCCATATGTTGGGTCCTCCTTGAGTCAATGCTGCTAACACAATTTTCATGTAGTTCTTATGTTCAAGAGAAGTCCAACCTAAACAAGCCTTCTATCGAGTCGGGCATATGCAGTTCTAAATTTTCTACCATGTTGGCCTTCCCTAAGTAAGTTTCGAATCACTTCATACTTTGATCTAGTTCAAATATGTTAAATATTTTGTGTCATTGATGGGGGATACATTAAGGCCCTCCTATGACGAGTCTTTTCTTGTTGACTTCAACTCATTATCGAGGAACAAGACCTAGAAATCATTTAGTACCTTGGAGCCTGCATGCCTCAATGGTAGTTTCCCCGCTTTCAACAATGGGTTCACATCATTGGCCTCTAATTGGAAGATTCCATCGAATGTTCGACTTCAACTCATTCATTCACATTCGTTGGATTGTACTAGAGTACCTTGGGAGTAATTGACATCAATAATGATTTCCCTCGCACTTGTTAACAATTTTTCATTAATGACTAGTAATCAAGTGGTTTCTACCATGTTTGACTTCGACACCTCTAATCACATGGATAGATTCGTACTTTGGGATGATGGAAATCAAGACCTTGGATCTCACCATGTCGATCCAGGTTGCGACGGTGTATTCATGAGTTTTTACTAACACATAGATCCATTGTGTATGTCTCATGGCTATGACTGAATTTGAATTCTTTAAGAGCATAGATCCACAATGTATTTCTCATGTCTATGTGGAATCATGATGACATGGATCCACAATGTATGTTTAGTGTCCATGAATCACTTGAAAATTATGATTAGAGTCACTTGTAGTATGAGTATGGGAATGCCTACATCAGAGGATGGTATATTATTATGTAGATGCTTGATTGTTTGCAGTTTCTCGATCGATGCGCTCCTTGTTTTCAACACACACATTCTACAAAGTATTTCAGCTATCACCTGGTTCCAACTTCATAGTTTGGGGGGCATTCTTTTGCACATTATTTTGGTCACCCCAGTGATCAACTAATGATATGTGTATGACTCACTTCCATGTTCCCTGAAAACACTAAAAGAGGCTTTCTCCATGATAAAAGTGGGTTATCCTTTCTTCCTTAAAAACCATGTCGAAGGAGATCATCGCACCCTTCTCTATGCTTGGGGTGTGACTATGTTTGATCTTTGCATGCTACACCAAACTGGACTGCGACATCTTCGCAGGCTACCTGCGCATAGGGTGCAACAATTCTTAAAAAAGAGGAAAAGTGAAATTCACAAAGGTTCTAGAAGGGAATCTTCTAGAAGATGAGGTGGACTCTGATTGTTTTGGATCTTATTCGCTTTTCTAATTTAGTGGGATCATCCTAATCTCCTCATCCATCCCTCTTTCACCCTATATAAAGAGGGAGCTCTTATGGAAAAGGCTAAGGATTTCTTATGCATGAAGAATTATGTTATAGATTATACTTGAGATAGCTTTTCTTTAGCTCTCTAAGTCATATTTTGGATCTTCTTCATGAAAGGAATTGGAGAAAAAGTGTGTGTGTGGAAGAAAAGATCCATTGGAAGGGACCTTGCAACATCAAGGCATTGGCTATATTCTCCAATTTCATTTAATATAATGCAACAATATATTTCTTCCCTATAAAAGTGTCCTTACTTTTATTGTATAACTCCTTGATCTTATACATAGAATTCATTGGAATATATATATATATATATATATATATATATATATCGTTGTTCTCTCTCATTTTTGGTCTGTTCTTCTTAAATAGGTTTACCATCTCACAAATCCAAATATGAAGTGACAAGGATGACACTAGCGAGGATAAAACGTCATTTAAAAGGTATGTCATTTATCCCTCTCTGAACTAGTTTATATGATAATGAAGTCTAAGGTGAAGTTTGTATTCTTCCCTGTTTTGTTCTAGCTTCTTGTTGAAGTTAGGGAGATTAGTTTGTGTCCAGACTTACTGATTTTTCTAATAACAACATGTAATCTCATGAGAAAAATTCCCTCCTATCCTATCACCTAGGCCTACATATAGAATTTATCGATGATTAACCAGGGGTACCATGCCTTTCTAGGTCTTACAGTCATATTCCCTTTTACATATAACAAAAAAACAACTCCATAGGAAAACAAATGTTCACATGGTAATTCGACCATTACCTTTACTATGATTGTTTCCAATTGCCATCACTTTGATTTCTAGTTGTTATCCAACGGATCCAACAATTCTCGTTGTCCTTAATGTCTTTCTGTCTCTGCTACCAACATTGTCTCGACCGCAATCAAGCTCATTTAACCTTTGAATAACCTTCCAGGAAGCCACTAGAATTCTCATTGTTCCCTCTCATTCACAACTTATTGGGACTGCGACCATAGGGCCATCACCTTTTGTCTCTTCAGGAGCTGCATGAACCCTCTGCAGGGCCAACGATAATCTCTCCCATTCGTTTATTCTCATTCTAGTCAATTTATTTAAACTTGACCTTGTCCATTTAAGTTTCTCCATGACCATGTCGATAGCCACACAAATATAAAGAACCTATAGTGGAAAACAACACATCCCTTTTTAGCACAATGGATCTCTTTAGTGTATTTGTACCATTGTTGCTTCTTCCAACGCTAATTACTACAACGAAGACAATGACACATAGGAATTACTCCAATTCAAATCCCTCACAGATTCGCATGACATTCTCACCAAAAAACTGGAGCTTTGTCACAAAAACGTATTCTCTTCTATGCTGAAACATGTGTTCTCTTCTACGGTGAAACAAAAATACATGGCCATTGTTTCCTTCTACAGATTTACTTTTGCAAAAATTCTCACATCATACAGACATCTATTCCATCCTAGGATAATCTCTCAAAGGCTCTCATACTCATGGCCAAGAATTCCATGGACCACCACCATGAGCTCTAATACCAAATGATGCAGGCACCAACTACAAATACACACAACATGATACAAAGCACGGAACACCAGGAATGATCTAAGGGGAAATTATATTAATCAACCATTCATGTGTGTTACTTCTAATGTACAAATGAAATTATATTAATCAACTATTCATGTGTGTCACTTCTAATGTACAAATGGTCCCTTAATGTTTGTTCCTTCTAATGTACAAATGGTCCCTTATATAATGATAGGTTACTATAAAAACTATTTCATATTTATAAGTTCTATTCAAAGCAAATCCATAACTATATTTATAAGTCTCTCCACAATATCTTCATGAATCTCTCAATAAATCGTCATCCCTAACTTCTCTCATTTCTTCTCATCTCTCTTTCATACATAAACTTCTAGAATTAGTCTACCTGATTACAAAACCATCATTTAATTTATTTACAACTATGAGTTTATGCCTTCATACTCTTCATTATCTTTTGAATTTGTCCCTTCTTTGCCTTCACTTCTCTCAGTGTTATACGATCTTTGGTCTTTTTCATTCTTCATCCTTGATCCTCTCCATTTTTCATCTTGTACCTGCAAACATAAATAGTGTTGTTGAAGTCCATATAAAAAAATTACCATCCACCATAATACATGGTTCTCAAGTCATTGTATCCACTATTTATTTATGAATTTGACAAAACTTTAGGTTAAAACAATGAAAAGTCATGAGTTTGCATGCATGATTAATAAAAAACAACAAGTTGTTTACTATAATCCCTACAGTCCCAAAGGCGTGAACTAATAATATGTTCATATCCTTACCCCTCTAGCATATATTACTAACCTCACTATCATGTGCAAGTCATGGAGTTCTCCCAAAACACTAAATATATAAATACCACTTCTAGGTGACTTTGAAGATTTTTATAAGGGAGAATTAATTAGGGATTTTAGTAGGGTATTTTTAATGAAATTTTTTCACTAATTAGCTAATAGAACCTAGACTTTATCCAACAATTTACCTTCTTATAATCCAAATATGCTATAGGTGAAAAGTATACCATGCCTAACCATCATTTATGTCAGATCTGTCATGTGTCACAAATTTGGATTTTAATATCTCTTTTCTTGTGACTCAACTAGTTCAATTCAACAAAGAAAGTAATGCGTTCTTTTTATACAAATAAAGGATTTATCTATGAAGGAACCACTGATGAGGGCCCTTGGATTTGATTGCTATTGTCTTGTAAAACAAAAGGTTTGAAAAAAAATATTGGAAATCTATCCACATGGTTAGGTTAAGTGTTAATTTCACAATGATGCCCCTCGGTGCGTAAAAAAGAAATTTTAGAGTTTTTGATGTCTTTGTATGTTTTTTTTCATTTTTCTTGTTTATATTCTATTAGGAGGAAACTTGAAAGTTAAAAATGGGACAATAATAATTCAAGTATAAATACTAAATAATCCTTCGTAGTGTTAACCAATAACAATTGAGAAGGCGTGTTAGAAAATAAACCAAGCCATCATCTAGTCACTATGAAAACTACTTTCATCTTTGACTTAGGATATATTAGTATTTTCAATTCAATCTGATAGCAACTAAAACTCAAATAACAATGTTGAGAATACACAGAAAAATAACCAAAATATGAACGTGTGTGTTGAAAGTGATTGCACTTAACCTGTGGAATGAGAATACTTGAAAAGTGTGTGAAGATTGGCATGTTTCTATGTTTTCAATGTTGTTATTTTGTGTTTTTTTGTTGTCTCTATGGACATCATCTCCTCAAATAGGTATTCGGCGGGTTCCCTATCATTTCCTCGAATAGGTCTTGGGTGGGTTTTCATTTCTTGGGAGAAGCATAAACCCGAGTTTGTATTTTGAATGGAACAATTGTTTTCATGTTTCTAAAATTAAATAACAAGTGGAAGTTAAATTGGGAACTCAAATAGTTTATACTGACTAGTTGGCACATGCAATAGATGGATTCGAAATGGAAAACAAACACAAAACTAAAAAGGAACACTTTAATATGTGCATGAAATGTAAAATTAACAAACAAATTATATTGTTTACTAGGAAAATATCCTAGTCATGGTTGAACATACTTGACCATGATAATAATAAAAAGAGATAAAAAAGGACCTTTACCTAGACTAATGAGAAAAAAAATCTTGGGAAACTATTGTCACCAACCAACCTTGAAGAATTATTTTACATGACAAATTTCCAAGTAAAATCACATAAAATATACAAATCTATTGGTAAACATTAGAAAATTTCATGTTCTAACCAAGAACAATCAACGACAACACTTATATAAGCAAACCCCTTATAAAAATAACTTTCATAATTAACACCATGCAACTACCCCAACCAACAACATGCAAACCGTCCATCTCCAATAGCTAAGTGATGAAAAATATGAGGAACAACAACTTAAAAAATGTATAAATTTTTTTAGCACTTATTTATTTTCATTTATGAAGTCCTAAAAAAATCTACCTAAAATCCTCATATTTATATATTTATAGATGAGGAGGTTAGTTGGAACCATCCCTAAGGGTCAAAGTTACATTTGGGTAATAGTCACTTGTCATCATTGAGAAAAATACAAGTGTCAACAATGAAAACCTAAAAGAATCCTAATAATGTTGATCCTCCTCAACTTTCAAGAGGTGAGGAAATCATGCATGGAATACAAATAGCAAGTGAAAGACAATTTTCATTCACCAAACGATAAAGATGAAATGGATTTGTGAAAATCCTTTTGAAAAGAGTGAACAAAGTGAGTCAAATTGACATATATGACTTCGAAAGTTTGACATACAAGTGGAAAAGTGGAGGTCAGACCCCAAGTGGATATTCTAACCTACCTAATCAGTCTTCAAACTTATTTCCCAACCTATCCTGAATGTGCATTCAATCTCCTTGCAATAAAGGCATGCAATTTGAGTGTGAAAAAACATACAAAATTTCCCCGTGAAAGGCTTCATGGGACAAACACTTGCATGCCATAAGGGTTTCACAACATATCTTGAATGTCCATTCAATCTCCTTGCAATAAATTTATGCAATTTAATTGTGAAAAAACCCACAAAATTTCCTCAAGAAAGAATTCAACGGGGCAAATACTTTCATGCCATAAGGGTTGTAAGTTGCTCAATATGGTGCTCTAATAGTGCATCTTAATATACCTTGAGGGATCCCCTTGTTGGTAGACAATATTCCTTTGATTGGGTAAATATTGGCCTTGTTTTGAGGGGGAACAAGGGGGAGAGAAAAGGCTATTTTTTTTTTCAAAATATTTCTCTTTTTTCAAGAAAGAATTCATATCTAAAAAAATTGGATGAAGTTTAGGGAAGGATTGGCCTTTTCATGGTGTGAAAGAAACATATCCTTGTTATGTAAGGAAACACCTCTTATTGAGTTCAATTTGGATTTGTTTTGACCATTCAGTTTTTTATTGGGTAAAAAATTAATTTGATTTTAATTTGTTGGTACAAACTTTTGAAGGAGAGGTAAGAACTTGGTTCAAAGGACTTCCACTGGACTCTATACCATCATATAATGATCTAGAAACTTCCATCTTAAGGCAATGGGGTGAGAAAAAAGACCATTTATATTACTTAATCGAATTCAGAGCCTTGAGAAAGAAAACATTTGAATCAGTCCTAGAATTTATTCAAAGATTTAATAAACTTTATCACAAGATCCCAGCTGAATTCAAACCTTCTCAGCCAGCTACAAAAGTCACTTTTGCAGGGGCTTTCGATTCTGATTTCACTCTTCTTTTGAGAGAAAGAGGATCCACTACCTTAGCAAGGATGCAAGATGATGCTATAGAAATTGAATCCAATATGATGGCATCCAGAAAGTTAAAAACTAAATTTGAGATGGGAACAAGAGAACCCATGTGTTTTAAAGAACAAGCAGGGCCTTCTGGATCTGGAAAAATTACTTTAGAGGAAAAAATGGATGAGATGGAAAAAATTATTAAAGACTTATCAAATAAGATTTCCAGGATGGAATTGGAAAAAGACAAACCTGATCAATACACTAGAAATCAATTCAAGAGAAATCCTAACATAAATCCTTAGATACAACAAAGGCAAATAAAAAATGAGGACCAAGAGATTCAAGCTCCTTTTAAAACCGAGAATCTCATACAGGGAGATGAGGTGCAAGATTATGAAAATTTTTAATGATGATGAAAATATCAACAATTTGGGAGACTCTACATACAAAGGTATCGTTGATTCAATAATGGTCAAGCTCCAACATAAATATGATTTAAGGCCAAGAGAAAAAAGTTCTATAAATACTCCATCAAAAAAGTTTTATCTCGACACAAAGCAAATGAGGCAACAATTACAAAACCATCAAATGAAACGCAAGATTCTCAAGAAAAGCAAGTTGAAACGAAAGCATTACAAACTAAAAAGCTATAAAATAAAGAAGTCGAAGTTCAGACCACAAAAATTGAATAATCAATTGGGAATTTCAATCTAGAAAACGAACTAAATAAAATTAAAATTCTAATGCCTCTGGTTGAACTTGCTAGAAATCCGATCTATAAAAAGAAAATCGCAAAAGCAATAAATTTTTCTAATGTTGAATGTCAATCCGATGTTATCAATTTGCAGGATGAGAAACCTACAATCATGTTTGGACCACACATCGAAAATAGTAAGGATTATGTTGCTCATTTCTATATTACACTGACTGTGCACGATCATTTACTACACAATTGCATGTTAGACTCAGGATCTTTGCATAATTTGATGCCTAAGATTATCATGGATAAACTAGGCCTTCAAATTACCATACCTTATCAATATTTATACTCTTTTAATTCTAGAAAAGTCAAGTGTCTGGGTATGATTAAAGATTTAGTTGTAAATCTTGCTCAGGTTCCTGTGAAAAGTATTCTTATGGATGTGGTTGTTGCTGACATTCCTGCCAAGTATGGCATGATTTTATCCAGATCTTGGGGTGCCAAGATAGGAGGATTGGTCCAGTTAGACATGGCGTATGCTACAATTCCTATTTTTGGTGGACAACTTACTCGATTTTATAGAGAAACTAGACTGGCTTATACTGTAATTGACCTCCAAAACCCTAATAACTACCCATTCTATGTTGTTGATCAAGATCTAGGAAATTGTATATTATCCATAGATGATAATTTTGAAGAATGTATAGAAGAAGAAAAAAAAAAATAGAATTTTCAAAGAAAAATATAAATTTTAGAGACGGGATGTGGAAAATGTTCTTTGATGGTGCTTCATCTTGCGAAGTAGCAGGAGTTGGAGTTTTATTCATGGCACTAGGTGATGAGTCTTATATTCCTTTTTCTTATAGATTACAATGGGATATTTATTATACCAATAATGTGTGTGAATAGGAAGCTTTAGTTTTAGGATTAAAAGCTACAAGAAAACTAAAAATCAAACATTTGATAGTTTATGGTGATGTTGAGCTAATTGTAAAACAAATAAAACAACAATACCAAGCTAAGCATCTGAGATTGAGTTTGTATAGAAATTGTGCTTGGGATCTCATAGAGAATTTCTTCTAGTCTTTTAAAATCCACTCTATTCCTAGAATGCATAATCAACAAGCTGAATCCTTGGCCAAAGCTGCTGCAACTTTCCTACCACCTACTATTTTGAAGTTGAAGTATCATATTGAGATGAGACATAAACCTTCGATTCCAAACAATGTTCAACACTGGAAAGTATTTGAAGATGATGAAGAAATCAAGCAATTTCTGGAAATGGTAGATGATTTTTCTAAGACCCACATTGATCAAGAAAATCAGAATGATCCTGCTTAGATTATGCAGGAAGGAGAAAACCTAGAAAAGTTCAAAGATAAAATTGCAAATCACTAAATGCTATTAATTAAAAACAATCAAATTCCCAGAGGTATTATCCCTTTAGAAAGGTTGTTTGACCAAGATGATATACCTTTAAATTATACTTTACGACCTCAACCTGAAGAAGTTGAAGATTGTAATGTAGCAACAGATAAAAATCCCAAGATGGTCAAAATATCTAAATATCTTCCGACTCAAATAAAGGGTAATTATGTTGAGTTACTTAAACAATATAACAATTTTTTTGCATGGTCTTACAAATATCTAAAAACCTATGATACTTCTGTTATTAAGCATAAGATTCCCTTAAAACATGATATTAATCCTTTCAAGAAAAATCTTAGACAAATAAACCCAATTCTTCTGCCAGTAATAGAAAAGGAGGTTAAAAAACTCCTTGATGCAAAAATCATTGTTCCCCTCAGATACTCTGAATGGGTGGCTAATTTGGTCCCTGTTAGGAAGAAGAATGGGGAAATAAGACTCTGTGTTGATTTTAGGAACCTAAATTGGTCTTCTCTTAAAGATAACTACCCCCTCCCAAAAATAGACCATATTTTAGAGAAGGTGGTAGGGGCTAACATAATTTCTATGATCGATGGTTTCTCAGGATACAATCATATTTTTGTTCATGGAGATGATAGAGAAAATACAGCATTTACTACTCCATGGGGAACTTTTGTGTATGATAAAATGTCTTTTGGTTTAATGAATGCAAGAGCTACTTTACACAGAATAATGGATATCAAATTTGTTGGTGAGAGAGATAAGTTTGTTGTTATTTATCTGGATGATCTCACAATTCTCTCTAATTCTGATGCATAACATTTGGTGCACCTCAAACAAACCTTTGACAAATGAAGAAATTTGGTTTGTCTCTAAACCGAGAAAAAACACACTTTGCCATGCAAGAAGGTAAACTTTTAGGGAATATAGTTTCAAAGGATGGAATAAAAGTTGATCCTAAATGAGTTGAAGCTATTGATATAATTAATATTCCTAGAAATAGAAAAGAGATGCAATCTTTTTTAGAAAAAACAAATTTTTTGAGGAGATTTATTCCTAACTTTGTTGAAATAGTTAAATTGATTATAGATATGCTAAAAAAGGACAACAAAGTAAAATGGACTGCAAAAGAAAAATAATCCTTCGAACATGTTAAGAAATCCATAGGAGAAGCACCAGTATTTTTAAGTCTTGACTATAAAAAATAATTCTTAATCATCTCCTTTGCATCTAATCATATTGTTGCAGCAGTGCTCCTTCAGAAAAACGAAGAAGTATTCGAACAACCGATAGCCCTTTTTAGCAAAATCCTCAGAGATGCAGAGCTAAGATATGACATTCTTGAAAAAAAATCTTATGCGATGGTGAAGGATCTCAAAAATTTCCGAACATATGTCTTGCACTAAAAAATAATTTCTTATGTACCAACAAATGCAATTAAACACATCATGGTTCAACCAGACAACGATGGAAGAAGAGGTAGGTGGTTGAATAAAATTCAAGAGTTTGATTTAGAAGTTAAACCAACCAAACAAGTGAAAGTTCAAGGTCTGGAAAGACTGTTAGCCAAATAAAATTTCATAGATCTTGGAATAAATAACTTTGAGTCTCATGATTCTCTTCTAGATATAGAAGAAATTGATGATCAATCACCTATTATTCATATTGAAGATAAGTTTTCCTCCTCATCTTGGTACAGTGACATTGTTTCATATCTCCTTACTCTTCAATGTCCGAATGGTATAACTCCTTCTAAGGAAAGAAATTTAAAGTTACATGCAATTAAGTATTGCATTACTAATGGCAAGTTATACTGGAAATATCCTCTAGGTTTCTTGTTATATTGCGTTATAAAATCTGAAACAGAAGGTGTCATTGATGAGTTTCATGAAGGAGTATGCAGAGGACATCATGACTAGAGAGCAACAACTTACAAAATTTTAAGGGAAGGATATTATTGGCTGAAATTATTCATCGATGTAAATGCAAGGGTTAGAGCTTGTAATTCATGCCAAATGTTTTCTAGTAAGAAAAATCTTCCCACCTTACCTTTAATTCCAGTAAAAGCCGAAGCTCATTTCCAACAACGGGGTTTAGATTTCATCAGGGAAATTCATCCACAATCGAGTGCTACATTTAAATCCCTAATTTTACCAGTGAAAACAAAGAATAACATTAGTACCATAAACTAATTGGAATGGAGACATACCTATATAATTTTTGGTGCCAATTTTGTTTTCCCATAAGGCATATTTTAAGTGTATATGTCAAGCTTTTTTGTTTTTTATCAAAACTTTCTTTATTATCATCATCAAACTCTTATTACATGATTATGCTAACCCATTTCCCTGAGGATAGTAGGATGTAGCATGACCTAAAATAATATTGTATTTTTGACAAAAATTGATCATTGCAATAGATTTAAAATCATGAGCATTATCAGTGGCTATTTTCCCGGGACAACCAAATCTTGCTAAGATGTTTTCTTCCAAAAAGTTTATCACTACTGAACTGTAGCATTCCGAGTTGGGATGGATTCAACCCATTTTGTAAAATAATCTGTAGAAAGAATCAACTATGTACAAATGATAGTAGGGATTGAAATGGATTCTTGGTTTTCGCTAGGTAAAACTATCTATCAATGAGATAGGGGTGGTCTGGATAATCTCAAATTTCACTTCAGGAATAATTCCTTCGAGAGTTTCTAATTTAATTTCATATTTACTTGTTGATGCTTCTGTATAATGAACTTGTTTACATTTTTCTTCAAGACTTAGTTATTCAGGGAGAATCTTAACATTAACTTGTGTAACCCTAGGTTGGTAGATATTACCTGCTGATGCAGAAGTTTTTCTGAGATATCCCTTCGGTTTCAACAAATTTTTGGGATTCAAAAAAGGATTAGTTTTCTTTTCATCTGGGTTTTTCCTGGTATTTTTTCGACTGAATTCCATATTTTCTTACAATGGAGTCGTCAGGTGAAATATAAAGTGAACCTTATCATGTATTCAATCTTTGTTCACCATCAAAGACCAAAATTTAACTTTGTATTTCTCCCAGGGAAATAATGTTTTCATTTATTTGTTCCCCGACAATGGCTCCATAAATAGATGTTGTTCCTGAGATTGATTCTAAGGCTCAAAGAATAATGTCAGGCATCAAAGTTTTAAATCAATTTTTTTTTTATAAGTTCTTTCTTCTACCTTTAGTTTTCTGAGAAATAATCTTTAAGTGAAATTTATGATAAGACAGTACAAAGGCTGTATCTTGTTATCTGAGTCGTAATTTTAATTTCAAATGATGTAGAAATGATTGACAAAACTGTTAAAACAAAGCATGGTATCAATTACAGATAAGTCTCACCTTGTTTGTAGTAGAATAAAAATAGAAGATGTACCCTTGAAAGGAGATTAAGAATGCATCAATTCACACATGTCACATGTCTTGTTTTTAATCACGGTAATAATAGAGGAAACATTGTTATTGAATGAACTTATGATATATTATGATCACAGTAGACGTATTACTAAATTGTAATCATTCACTCTTCAATAACTACAGAAGGAAACTCGTAAGAGATGGAGAAACAAAGAAAACACATAACTCAAATGGAACAAAACTTAGAATATCTATCTGCACTTGTATTAATATTCAAAAAGTTCTCTATTTTACATAAGGATAGAACCAACCCTGAATAGATCTAAAATCTAAATATTTATACAAAAATTGTCTCAACTAAAAGTAGTTGGACTTTCCACAATATCTTCTCTAAAGATAGCAAATAATCCGAAGGGAAAAAACATAATGCAGATATTGTTGAGTTATGGTTTGATGTGTTGGAACTTCATATGTTCCTTCATTTTCTCCCATATGCACTCGCTTTCCTTTGTTCATTGAACTGGATACACATGTCCATTTGTTGGCCCTTGACCAAGTTTTGAGGAACACTTGGTCATATTTGACCATTTTTGGACTTTGACAGCCTGTCAAAGATGGAGCGTCAGGCAAAGCATTGATCAAGGGATCTTGGCCCACTTTTGGGACCCTTTTAGGGTTTTGGGTTAATGTAATGGGAAAGGGATGTTGGCCCATGGGTTTACTCATGTTTAGTCCTATTTTGTAAAGTATAAATAAGTAGCTAAGAAATGTAAGAGGGGGTGAGAAGATAAGCTAAGTGCTAGTAAAGGCTTTGTGTATATTGTGTGACCGACTTGTAGAGTTGAGTGCAAGTGTTGTAAGTGCTGAGTGCACAGATTGTAAGAAGGCTTTGTGCCAGATCTACTTGGGGAAGGAGGATCTGGTGAGGTGCACACAGATCTCCTGTCCTATGCGGAGTACAAGTGTGAGCTCTGTGTTATAACCCGATTGACCAAAGCTAATAAAGAAGAAGAAGACTTTGTGGACGTAGCCCCAGGGTGGTGGTGAACCATGATAACTCTGTGTGTTGTGCTCGGTTCTTCGACCTAATGTGTTGGTTTCTTTCCATGTGTTGTTCTTGATATGATTATGCTATGTGCTTTGCTATGATATACTTAGATAGATCCACTTTTCTTTGTGCTTCTTAGATGTGTGGGTATAGATTTGACATATATGAAAGTGTTGAGTGCTAGACCTATTTTTTTGTTGCTAAGTACTAACTTAACCTAGATCTAAGTGAATGTTGCAGTTCTCTATGCCATCTGCAGAGTGCCATGAGGGTTAAATACTGATGAATGATCTATGCTAAAGTGCTTGATAAGAGTAAGAATCACAGATCTGTGTCCCAACTAAGGTTGCAGACACCTGAGTCTTTCAACCACCCATGCCTCTACCTCAAGTGAGACTTTATCTGCTTCGCAGGTGTTGCCGAAAGGGCCGGTAGTTAGGGTTTTTTTGGTGCGTTGTTGAAGCGTTGAACCCTGGGTTTGCCCCTGTGCCAACAAATGGTTCCGTTGCTGGGACCTGAAAATGTGATGATTGGGAACTGAGGAAGAAGAAACTTTGTACAAAATAAAGCTCTGTGGCCCTAGTGCGCAAATTTTTATCCGACCTGTGAAGCTTTGTGCCAGGAATAAGGTCATATCTGAAGAAAGGAAGATCAGATCCGAAGAAAAGAAGCGATATCTAAACGCTCTATTCTCTAAGAAAAGTAAAAGTGGAAATTTATGAAAGAAAGAAGTCAGATCTGTAGAAAAGAGGTAAGATCTGTAAGCTCTGTGCTCTAATAAAGGTAAGAATAGTCAAAAGTCCTTAGATCTGGAAGCTTTGTGCTCTGTAGAAGTAAGATAAGTGAAATTTTTTATTTCTAGAGCATGGATCTAGGTATGTTTGATAGATTCTGTCCTAGCTTAAAAAATAGGGCATTAATAGATGAAAGAAAGTTTGATATGAATAGATCTGATAAGTATAATGATAGATATGTTATACCTATGCATAGAAAGAATGTCTAGACTAAAAAGTGGATGCAGGATCCTAGAAAGAAATTTTTGTAGGCTAGCCATTATGATCCTAGCGCACAGTACAAGAAGAGTTGGGGATCATTGAAGAGAAAGAGAGGATTAACTCTTTGTTACAGTTGCAGAAGACCAGGACATATTGCTAAGGAATGCCCTGGGAGAAAACCTAGTTGTCTCAGTTGCAAAGCTTTGGACCATGACGTATTGGATTTCCCTAGAATGATCTCTAAGTTGGAAAGGTTGAAATTTGAATCAAGAAGACTAGAAGGCAGATCCAAAAAAGGCAGAAACCCAACAAGAATCAGATAAAATATTAATAAGGATAAAAGAAACCCTGAAGGAACATAAATATGTCTGATTACCAGAGACCTTCAAAGAAAAGGAGCAAGTCGAAGCAAGAATAGGGGACTTCAACATTGATTGTATTCTTGATGAAGAAACACAAGTGAACATTATGCCAGAAAGAACTTGGGAAGCTATAGGAAAGCCTGCCATGATCCATTCCCTAAGAGGGACAAGTTTATTCAGAGGAAAGCTAGTAAACCTATGTGGAAGGCTCGCCCGGATACCTATGACTATCAATGGAACTTCGACAAAGGAAGACTTTGAGATTATTAAATTTGTTGAAGACAACGCCCCGTTTACCATGCTCATAGGAAAACCTTAGATTGATAGAGAACATGCCAGGCGAAAAGAGGAAGAAGAAGTTTTGGAATAGAAGAAGCAAGAGTTAAAAGACTTTATGACCAGAAGGATCGCACGCTTGATTGAAGAACAGAAGTGCATATCGTAGATATTTAATACTAGCAACTCCGATGTCGAGGCTAAGAGAACACTAGAGGATTCATAGAAGATTGAGTTACCTATTTTTGATACAGAAGAAGTATTATCCATGAACCCTAGGAAAGAATTTCAACAGCGCGAAGTAACTAAGACCACAAAACATAAGCATCAGAATGGTAAAAACATTACTAAGATGAAGCTCACTGAGAAGAAGGCTAGAAAGTTAAGAAAAAAAAGGGCTAATACTATAAGGTTACAAGAGGTTGTAGAGGATACTTCGCAGAAAGAAAAATTGTAGAATTGGAGCTTCGCCGAGATATCAGAAAAACGACATATATCTGTTTGAATTCCGCTCTGAATGGGCATAAAAGCAATAAAGGTTCTTCATCCAACCATTTAAACGTGCCATAACGGGTCGAACAAGAGTTAATGTAGGATCATAACTATTGCCAACAAAGCGTTGCTAAGTTTCCCTACTTAGTCCATCGTGCAACGCACTAAGAATACTTTTTGCTAAGTGAGAATTTGAGCACAAAACCTGAGATTAATTCACCTTGAGATCATTTCCTTGTTCCCATACTATGTTGGACACACCTACCACACTTAGAGGTGGGGGTGAATGAGTGTGTGGATCTTTTTCAAAAACTTCCCTCTTACACAAAAACTCCTTAGTTAATATTCAACATTTTCTCATTACTCATTGTTGTCATTTATAATTAGTTATATGTGAATACATATCAGCAACATATATCAACAACATATCATCAACAAATCATCTCCATAAGAAACACAAAGAACACAAGATGTATGCACAATTTTTCTTTTTATTATGGACTTCAATCCAGGGGTTTTTCAGCAACAACTGAATAGAGTACAACTCTACAAGAGAACCAACTCTATATGCAAGACTCAGCTTAAATTCTTAGCACCAACTGAGATGAGGTAACAATCCTCAACAGATATCAATCTGTCAACATAAACAAGTGCATCAACCATGCACCAACCTGTGCCAAACAACCTGTAATCAACCTGTACCATAAACAAGTGCATCCAACCATGTACTAAGTATATACTAATCATGTTTCAAATACTCATCAATAATGACTCATCAATATGTACCAAAATCATCAACTATACACCTCATGTATGTGTCAACTCATTTGGATTAGTCAACAACCCCAACTTGAAATAATCATAACTTTGTACCTGTAATGAATAAAGATCTGAAAATGATACACAATTTTCTTCAGTGTGTTTTATGCAATTCTTCCAGGTGGAACTACTTGGAACCTCTCATAAAAGGCGTTATAGCAAAACTGGCATACCTTTCTAAATTCTGGCTTATTCTAGACAGCGACCTTGTAGAGCGTGGCCTACAAAAAATGTTCATTGAATTGATTTGAAACTGTTAAAAAACATACTAAAGCCTATACCCTAACCAACACATTTAGTCTCATTGAATTTGGATCTGTTATGAAGAATTTATGACGTTTTTACCCGAAACACCTGTTTTTGACTAGTTTCGGGACTAGCCACAAACCCTATTTTCCACGGAGTGTAAATCCCAAAATACAATGACCCACAAGATGAATTTTTTACCACAGATACTTGGGTATTTTTTCGCAATGGAATAGCAATTTCACAGTCTGAATCATTATAGAAAAAAATTATAGTGAAAATGGTGACATGACCTATAAATAACATACCTTAGAAAGCATCATCAAAAGAATTTATCCTCCCTTCAATTCTGACCCTCTTTTCTTCACATTCCTTTTGAAATTTGGCTTGTATATCCTTGGTTACCTCAGTCACCTATAGATATTCAATATTCTCAAGTGTTCCACACCAAAAATGCTCAAGAATCTCTCACAAGAATCTCTCCATCAATACTCCAAAAGATATTCTCACAAGAAGCTCTCCATTGATCCACAAAAAGGATGACCTACAAGAGACCATTGATATCTTATTTATATTGTCATCTTCTAGGTCACTTAACCCATTTTTAGGTCACTTAACCCATTTCTAGGTCACTTAATCTATTTTCCTTATTTTAGGGTTAACCAGTTTCCATAAATAGAAATTTCTCCAATATTTTATCATTTAAATATTCCTTCTTGATTTTCTCATCTTACTTTATCATTTCTTGAATTTTTTCACTTATCTTTATTATTTAAATAATCCACCTTGACTTTGTCACCTTACTTTATCATTTAAATAATGATTTCTTCTTTTAGGTTACTTAACCCATTTCTAGGTCACTTAACCTATTTTCCTTATTTTTAGGGTTAACCACTTTCCATAAATAGAAGGTTCTCCAATACTTTATCATTTAAATATTCCTTCTTGATTTTGTCACCTTACTTTATCATTTCTTGATTTTGTCACTTCTCTTTATTATTTACATAATCCACCTTGACTTTGTCACTTTACTTTATCATTTAAATAATGATTTCTTATTTTAGGTCACTTTGACTTCTTTGACCTTGGGGGCTTCAAGCCTTTATGTGGGGGTCCTTCATCTTCGTAAGGCCATAACTCTCAAACCATGAGGAGTTATGTGACATTCCACATACCACCGAAAATGGCATGACAAGCACTATCCATCTAGGATAGTTTCACCAACAATTTCCTTGATCTTCATCTCA
>ML807085.1:133734-154339 GCA_009831015.1 Picea engelmannii
ACTTCTCTAAAAGAAAAATCTAAGGTTCAAGCAATGGAATATCACATCGAGAATCAACAACAAGTTCTCTAAATCTTAAAGGACAACCTGACCATGGCACATAATCGCATGAAACAAGCAGCAGATCAACATCATAGTGAAAGAAGTTTTGAAGTAGGGGATTGGGTGTTTTTAAGACTACAACCATACAAACATATGTCCCTCAAGAAAGCCAAGAAAGATAATAAATTATCACCAAAGTACTATGACCCTTATAAGGTGTTGCAAAAGATTATTACTATGGCATACAAATTGGAGTTGCATGCATCTTCACGAGTACACCCAGTTTTCCATGTTTCATGCTTAAAGAAGGTTATAGGCGACAAGATCCTAGTTCAAACTATATTTCCAGAACTTGACGAGGAAGGGAAAATCATATTTGAGCCTGAAGCCATCACTGACACAAGAATTTTCCAGCTGAGGAATAGATCCATTTCAGAGTATCTCATTAAATGGAGGAAACTACTAGCTGGAGATTCCACTTGGGAAGATGAGTCTTTTATACAAAAGCATCCAGAGTTACTAAAGCATTTTGGACAACACTTGTCTCAAGGGGAGGGGCATGTTAAGCCCTAATATTGGCTCATTACCCCTCAATTGGGGCATATTACATTAGTAATGTTATTTTATTTATGTTGGCTTTATTCCATTAGTTGTAATTATACCTCCTAGTCTCCTATATATACCAAGGAGACATTTTCATTTGGAATCATATTGTACTTGAACATTTAAGTGGGGTAAAAGGAGGTTTCCCCCTCAAAGAGGCTTATTATCTGAAATTATCTCTTTTTCAAGGCGTTGAGTAATTTTTTTGAGGTTTCTCTATGCTATATTGATATTTGGTTCTTAACAAGTGAGAGCATGGATATTGGCTTTCTGCCTCCATATGATGAATTCCTGAAAATTGCATCTAGACACACATGCATCTTTTTTGTTCACATAAATAATTTTCAGAGAATTATTTATTGTTTGATAGTATTTCTAAATATTATCCACCTTTTGATATAGATCCTGCTGGAAAACTTCGAACTTCTCATTGATTTCAGATGCTTGGTCTTTGAAAGCAGTGATGTCTATTGTCGTATTCTCCACTACGGTTAATTTTTCCTGTATTTGTTCGATCAAATTTTCCCGCTGAGTGATCATACCTTTATTGTTCTATGAACTATGTTAAATCAGCTCGAGTTTATCATGTAACTGCTTCATCTGATGTTGATAATTTAACCCGATTTTCTCTATGTCTTGATTCATTCTTCTTCTGACAATCTGTTCTGTGTTGTGTATTTCATTCTGCAATGGTTCCACCAAGAGAGATTTTTGTTGCAATTGTTTGGTCAGATTATCCACTGACCATTGGTTGGAAATGGAAAAATCCCCTAGTGAATCTGCAACCTCCTTGGCAAACTCAAGATCATCTTGTCCTTTTCCATCATACACTATTTTTTTCCTTTTAGTAACTACTCCATCTTTCTGCTGAGATTATTTCTTTACAGTATCTTTATGTTTCTTGTTGAAAAATAAACTTAAGGGAGGCATTTCTTCATGAAATATAGGAGTAAGATCATCTACATGAACGAGATCTGAACTAGGAGTTCCAAAACTGGTCGCTAAAGGACTCAATGAGGGAATAAGAGAGATAAATGTTGTGGAGCTTTCTGGACCTGTTGTGCTTGGGGTGCTAGCATAAGTAACTGGTGTTGAATGGGGAAATTTTTTTCCCTGATTCATGAAATCTTCAAACTGGGCTAATATATGTTGATCATTTAGACCTAGCAGTGATGTTTTTATCTCTTTAAACAACCCATCCGAACTCTTCAAAAATTCTTCAATTTTTTTTGGGTGGAGCAACTTGGCTGAGATTCTATGGATTCAACTTCATGTGAAGATGGCATGGGCATTGACTCTCCTTGTAAGATCTTAGGCAATTTGTTTCGTTTATTCTTTTGGAAGCTAAGGAAACCATCATGTTGGTCAGGAGGCAGAGTCTGGAATCTATTTTGATCTTCTTCATAGGATCTAGCTCCCCTGGAAATCTCATCATAAGGAGACTCTTCATGGACGTATATTTTCATGTTGTATTGAGTCAAATGATTCTCTACCACCCTATGTGGATCATGTCTTTTGAATTTGATGTCAACTAATTTGACATCTTCCAGGGCTGCAACCTTGACTTTGGTATGACCAAAATATAACAATGTACACATACAAACTTGAATGGGAAAAGTTGGCCATACCTTTTTCTGAGCCACTTTTAATTCCTTGGTGATTCCTCCTGCTACTATTTGGTATGCCACTTCTCTGCACACCAGCCTGTCAAGTAAAAATTATGGAATGGCATGAGGAGGAACGAAACAACCAAACACTCTAATGTAAGAGAAGTTCTCCTCAATGTATCAGTCTGCAAATGTGCCTAAGTTTCCCATAATCTTCTCTGAAATCTTGGGCGACGGGTGGCCATAGATAGCTATATGAATAGGTACCACTATGCTGTGACAGATTTCGTGAAAGAAATATTTATCATTTTATTCCCATAGTTTAGAGTGGTAGAAATGTATAGGTTTAGAACTAGTCAGGGTCCAACTCCAGTTCATTAGGGGGAATGGGGTCATGAAACAAATGGCATCCATGATATATGAAGACATGTAAAAAGGAGCAGGTTTCCCTTTTTGTTTCAATGATTGATACTCATCAATTTCCTTAGCCAGGTTATTAGATAGCATTTTAGCCCAATTGAAAGTATATCCCTCGGCAACTTAATTCATTATAGCCACCCACTCAACTGAGAAATGTGCAGGGTTCGTTTTCCCAAATAGACAGCAGAGAATCATGGCTATATATAATATATGAGCATCTAATGGCACCATGGAATACATACCATGAGCGTTGGTTTTGAATTTATCCGAATTTCCCCACCAGGACTTGATTATATCATGACCATTGCTACCGTATTGAGTGCATTATTTTCTCTCAAAATCTAGGAGAAATGTTGCATTGTAAGTATATTTGGGTGTAGAAGAAAGTTTATACATTACTTATAGGTTCTCTAGTTGACAAGAGTCGACGAAGGTATTTTGATGGATGATAACGCTTCTGGTTTGAATGTTGATGTGCTCCAGATCCCAACTTATCATATCATTGTAGGGTAAAATCTTGGGTCATGCAAAAATCTTGTGCAATTTCAATTGTGCTACCAATTTGAGATTGGATGAGAAGGAATTGTCATCTTCCTCAGAATAATCATCTGGACAATTAATAATCACATGTTATAAAATATAATAAACCTGCTTCCAAGACTTGATGGTATCTGTAATTTGCAGAGTGGTGTCTGATAGAACATCTGTGTTTGGATTGGAATCATTAGATGATGCATATTGCTTCTTAACAGCTTTGTGTGGCACCATAATCCTCAGGGAAATGGAATTGTCCTTCCTGTAACAAGAGAAGTCTATAAGCTCTTTACTGAATGAAAACTTCTAATTGCAAATGGTAAACTGACCTAAAATTCGAAATGTTTTATTCATAAAGTCTATCAATCTTCATGTTGATTTAATGACAAAGAAATTATTAAAAATAATAATGGAATTTATTACCTGGCCATTCACAATATTTATTCAAATCGTTAACTTTAGTCAATCATAAATATCATTAATGCTTCGATGATTCGGCGTTCCAAGGTTTTGAATGTGATAGGGAAGAAATTTATCGAAGGCCGAATTCCCAGAGAAGTTAATCTCTAATTAATCACTTTCATGTTTTAATTAATCATGTTTTAAACATTTTATTAGCCTTAAGTACTTCAGAAGTTCGGTATTCGGGGTTTTTGGATGAAGGATGATAGAAATCCTCCGAAGGATGAATTCTCGAAGTAAACTGTTTCGAACCATTACATATATATTTCGGTTTCAGAATTCCAGAGCTTCGTGAGTTCATTTGCTTTAAAGTGCGGTTTGTACTTCTATAGTTCGACATTCGAGAGTTTTGGATATAGCACAAGAGAAATATACTGAAGCCAGAAATTGTGGAGTGATTAATTAATACTTAATCATGTTTAATTAAAGTTATTAAATTTTTTATTAACTCTTTTAAAACACTTTTACTTTTTTGTAATATCCAATATTTTGGTGCTTTGATACTTCGACGGTTTGTGAACTCAATATTTTTTTAAAATCCCAAATGGAAATATCTCGGAGTGACATGGAAGAGATGACATCATTCTTAGTGACGTGTCAAAAAAGGAGGAGTGACATGTGTCACTTGAAATTGAGCGAATAGTCTGACACAAAAGTTAAAAATAAGTGCCACGTGTCAATCCCAGAAAATATTAGAAGACATGTGTCCTATGATTCATCTGTATGTCCTTTTAGGAATTTTCACGAGGAAGTGTCTTCGGGACTTCATAGATTCTAGGTTTTTTTTGTTCATATTTCTAATAAACTCTTGAAGCGTGAAGTTCTGAAGTTATTGTTAAAAGCTTTCTTTTTAAAATTCGGGCGACTTTTACATTTCAAAGATCACAAGAACCGTTCGATCGAATTAGTGAAACTCATCGATGATTGATATTGTAAGTGCCTTATTGTTTATAACAACCAATGGATCTATTTTAAATTAAAAGGAAATTTCCTAAGTTTTTTTTTTATTTTTAGTGAAATTTTATTTCTAAGAGGAAAAATCAAAAGAATAAAAGTTCGAAATTCTGAGCGTTCTAACATAATGGTAAAATACATGTTTTTGAGTGTGGAAACGATATAATGAGTATAAATATGATTTTAAATGCCTCTAATACCAAATTGACTAAATTTCTATTATTTTCAGTCTATTATGCTCTAGAGATAGGTCGAAAATGACGTTTCAAGTGTGAAGTTAGACTTTGAAAGTGTGAATATCTAATTCAAAAACTGTGATATCAAATTAGGAAAGTGTGAATATCATATCTTAAAAGTGAAAAATCATATTCAAAAGTGTGAAATCAGAATCCTGAAGTGTGAATATCAAATTCAGAAATTGCAGAATTGGATTGCAATGTGTGAATATCATTAATTCACAAATTAGTAATTGAATATTCATTGTTATTTTTATTCTTTTATATATCTATACTTGAATTGTAGGTAAGTTGCATAATTATAGATTTCAATATTAAAATTTTTATTAGATCCTTGAACTTTCTAGAGATAAATTGTGTATGGGATTTTGAAATGTCCACTCATCATCATCTTTATTTGTCCATGATGATGGGTGGAATGTCCACTTACAACTTTGAATGTTTCAAAATATTGTATGAAATTTATCTCTAGAAAGTTCAAGGATCATTATGACTAACTGAGAAAACCTACACACTCAGATCATTATTAGATTTCAATATTAAATGAAATTAATAGAAAACCGAGTCAACTTTAAAATAATAACACTCTAGCCAACTAAGAAGACTATCACATGAATTTACTAATGCTACAAAACATTGTGTATTTGCACATAAAAGGAGTCTAATATTCATTTAATAACTTTGAAAAATAGAAATCACATTTAATTCCATGTTTCACATCATCAACACCCTTTAGTAGTAACATGTATGTCCATAATTAACTTATTTTTCATATCTTAGCAATTATAAATCTTTTTAAAAATACTTTGTTAAATTATCGATCTATAAACGATCATGGATATTCCACAAACATAATTAACCAAAACATATCTTGTATTATACTAAAATATTTTATTATGTAGGTTTATTTCCTTAGATATTAGATTTGTTAGCACTAGCTTATTGCTCAAATTTATGAAAATAACTAAAAAAAAAATCAAATGAAGAAACCATCCATAAAAATGAATAGAAGATGTATCCTAGGAAACCCAATATAGGAGAAAACCCAACTAGGAGGTAAGGCCTATTCTTTGCTCTCTTTTCTTCAATTATGGAAAACAAGTAGAAATAAAAGGAACATTCATTATGGAGTTGTCTTTGATGTGGTGGCCTGAATTACTTACTGCTATAAAATGTCTTACCTCCTCTATTATGCTCTCAAAATACCACTCCTATATGCTCTCTCAACTATGGAACAAGTACAATGCTAAATAATGGAACCCTTTCTCCTCCTAACAACCCAATATTTAACATAGCCTAATAGATGTCTAAGGTTAGGGTTTTTTTATGTCTCAACACTCAATTAGTTAGGGTTTTGGACCTTCTAATATATTTTTTAAATTCCATAGTGGCTAGCCCCACATGTGTGAGTAATGGGGATGATGTGTCATTCACTCTATACCATGGTGGATAACAAGGCAAGTCAACGTGTGGGAGGCATAACTTCCACATACAAGCTTTGATTGAGGATATTTTCACATAGTTGGAAAGATATTAGTGTGTAGAACAACGTCAAGGAATTGAGAGCTATGCTCATAATGTTTTGATCCCCAAAAATGTCTTTTGACCCCTCAAAATGGCTATGGAAGGTTTGAAACCCCAGATATCCAAATGGGGACTTGACACTAAAATGGGCCTTACAAGCCAATTCCTCCAATGTTTCCACCTAGAAAGTACCAATATAGATGACAAATTATCAATCAAGATCAATTTTAATAGATTAAATTTGTAAAATAAATTATGAAACACAGTAACCCACCAACAGAAAATACTAAACACTTTTAATAACTATACAAAACATATATACAATTTTACATATTGTGTCATACTTGTTTCATAATTATTCAACAAATCAATTAAAACATTAAATTATCAATGTCTAGAAGCTTTTACAATTGCTTCCACATGATTTACACGTTTTAACATTAACAATTTTGACCATAATTCATCTTAAAAGTATTTTTGAATGGCACCCTCACTAGTATAAGTTTTGCAATAATATTGTTCCCTTCATCATTACAAATATTACTTTCTTTAGAGTGATCCACAATTACCGTGTTTCTATAATTATAAGCTCGCTTAACATTTTTCAAAACTTTCTTAAAAATTTTGATGCACCGATATGGACTTCCAATACCAACTAAATCATTTAGATATATTGTATACCATTCTTCTTGTGATATAATGGATTTAAATTTGTCTTCAATGAAGACTAATTCATTAAATAAAAAAGGGAAATAACTGCAAAGCATATAATCCCTGCCTCATTATGCTCGATGAAAATGGTGTGGAATTTGAGATGTTTTTCTTTATTCGCATAGTAGGATATGGGATTCATGCTAAACCAATTGATTTATGCAATTTGCGATGACATGCTATTCAAAAGAATGGTTTCCATTATATAACAATAGTTTTCTTTATTTTTCAATATGATGAATTTAACTGTATTCCAATGATAACCTAAGCATCAATGAATTCAATCATATTCCAATGATAAGAGAAGTATTGTAGAACGTATAGAGTCCCATTATATAATGAAAAGTTTGCTTTCTATAACGGTGGTTTCCATTTGATAATAGTGGTTTCCTTTGTTTATCAATATGATGAATTCAATTCTATTCTAGTGACAACAGATAAGAGAAGCATTCAATCATATTCCAACAAATATAAATATTATACATATTATATATTCATTAATATTATATTTAACATAGTATTAATATATGTTACTTTACCAACACAATCCATGCCTTGGTCCATAAAATAACTATCTTTTTACCACATCAATCGATTTTCATAATAAAACAATAAAATCCAAGGAAAGTCTCAAGCATGAGAAAAAGTTAATTTTCTCAAATCGCTAAAGTGAATCTAGAGATATTATTGATAAAAGATGTATTAATATTATATTTAACATAGTATTAATATCGGTTAATATCAATGTCATTAGTATGACATTATCATAATTCGTATATTGGTTTATGCGTTGTTGTTTTTTTTATATTTTCTTTCATGTATTAGGATATGATTTGTGTAAAACCCTAATAATAACTCTTTTATCTTAACAATATATAACTTAATAAATTATATCAATATTAGCAGAGTAAACTTGATAAACTAGGAATGATTTATAATCAACATATGGAATCACATATGCTTGTGACTTCCACTTCTTATATAGTACATTTAGATCATTTTACTGGCACAATCAGTAATGTTGTCACGGTTTCAAATTAATTATTGGTTGGTTCTCATACAATTATTCCCCTCCAGCTCACTAGCTCTATTGTGGTCCCACAAGTTATACTTGTTTCTGCCGGAATTTCGGTAATCACTCAAGATCCTATTGGAACACCACTTTCTCTTAGATCAAATCCGTCACTTCCACTTGGGTATAATGCTCTTAATACTTCTATTGTTAATCCTACCCAGAGTCCATCTGGAGGGCCTAATCTTTTTGTTCCTCCTAGGTATAATGCTACTAGCAATTTTGTTTCTACACCTACACATGTTCTCTCCGGGGGGGCTAGCATTCGTCTTCCACCTCCACCTGGAGGATCTAATCGTCCTAGCCCAAGTAGCTCCAATCAATTTGGAGGCACAAGTCATTTTGTCGCTTCCGGTTTTCAAATTCTTGTTGGAGGCCAACCTCAAGTTGGGGGGAAACCCCAAGTTGGGGGGCAACACCAAGTTGGGGGTCATAACCTAGTGTACGGGAAATATATCCCTCGATTACAATCTCAACCTTGGAATTTTCCTTTCCAAGGAAATCAACAACCGCCTAGGGGGAAAAATCCTCAAGTAAATTCTTTTGCACCCCCTAATCCCAGGAAACCATATCCAGGTTCTATGAATCCTACCTGGGGTCAAGATTTTCATTATAATGCTCCTTTCCAAGGAATCATACCCAATCAACCAACTCATGTTGGCTATTTGACTCAAAACCCTCCACCACCGAATTTGACAGGACCCTCTAGCTATCTACAGACTGCTTATGGTCCTATTGGTATACCTATGGGATTACCTCCTCAAAATTACTAGTTTCCTCAAGTGAACAGAAAGTTGTCATTTCTTGCTACTTTATATTTACCAGATTTATCTAGGATTTTGAATGATCATATCTTGCATTCTCCTTATTGGTCGGTCATACCTTCCAAGTTACCATCAGACATTCCTAAGTTTGACAGTTGATCAGGAGAAGACCAAAATAATCATGTCATGATATTTCATCTTTGGTGTTCATCCAAATACTTGATGGTTGACTCCATTAGATTACGTCTTTTTCGAAAAACTCTTACGGTTTCGGCAACAAAATGGTATATCGAATTGCCACGAGGATTCTTCAATGATTTCAACACATTAGTTATGGCTTTCTTAACACAATACCAGTTACCGATATGATATGAGACAAGAACTGAAATTTTGAGTTCATTTAAACAATCCTCTTCTACTCATATTTCCAATCATATTCACAAGTTGAGGCAGAGAAGATGCTTAATCAAAGTTCCCCTTCTCGATCAAATATTGGTTGAGTGTTTTACCAAGTCACTCATTGGTCCTATAGCCCGTGATGTCTCCCTGGATGGTGTCGTCACTGAAGAGCAGGAGATTATTTGTGCTCAATACTTGGATCTATTTTATTCACAAAATGAAACACTATATGACTTGATCACTAATGCTCCTCGCCCATCTACAAATCCAAACCCAACACCTCTGGTAGCTTCTCATGCTACTGATGGTGTGATTAGCACTTTTCACGCTGAGACTCAATATAAACAAGTCAGTCATTCCAATCTCAAATCTTCTACTGCTAATGTACAAAATAGTCCTCCTCTGATTGCTTCTCTCAGTAAAACCTATGAGGTTAATACGGTTCAATCTACACCTACTGGTAAAAATCAAAATAAAAAGAAAGAGAAGGGAAAGAATAAAGAGGATAAAAAGAATAATCAACAATACAATAAACCTAAGACTCATCCTATTGATGAAAAACAAAAGAAAAAACCTCATTATCCTTGTCTTATTTTCGGTGAGGATCATTATACGAAAGATTGTTCACAACGTGCTGAGGTTACTAAGTTCTTGCAAGGGACCGGGACACCTCCTACACTCATCGTTTTGTCACAAACTTTTCCTTCTGAAAAGTTGGCCCAATTGGTTATTCATGACCAACCTTATCCCTCTACCACGTCTTATGTACTTATGTGCACTGGTGACTCCAAGAAGAATGAAGTTGCAGTCGCTACTCGAGCCAAAGATTATTCTCCTTCAAAAGAGAAAGTTGATGATTCACCACCTCCATTGGTTCAACCTCCTCCATTGACTTCACTTCCCAATGCTCCTTTTCATATCTAACGACTGAGTCTATATACATTTCTTCATCCTCCTCCTAATGGTGTTTTCCGTAAGTCGTCGTTTAATCCTCATGCACATGCCGTTCAAAACGACAGTATTGTAGACGATCTTGCACAGGCACCTTCTGCGATGTCGGATCTCAAAGTCCTTCAAAGTTGTCCTACACAACAGAAGGCATTGTTAAAGGATATTGGTGGAATTGATCCTACTGATACAAATTTGATAATATTTGACTTCGAATATCACATTCCAAGGCTCCCTCCTTAATTAGCATTTCAAATACAAGACATTATGGAAAATAATAATATTTTTCACGCCATTATTGATGAAGGAGCCTCAATTTGCATCATGTCTGTCACTTGTTGGAAATCCATTGGCTCTCTTACCCTTACCGAGTCACACAATACTCTAAAATATTTTAATGGTATAGGGTTTAAACCTTATGGTGTTCTTCCTTAGTTATCTATTGCGTTAGAAGGCAAAGCGGTTACTATTGAGGTTGAGGTGTTTGATGCACCTCTTGATTACAACCTTCTACTTGGCCGTAGTTGGATTGGTTCTATGCATGCAGTTGTTTCTACTCTTTTCCATGTGATATGTTTCCCTCACCAAGGAAATGTTGTTACTGTTGATCAACTTGCTTTCTTTAATTCTGATTCACGCACTAGTAACGTAACTTTCATTGCGAAAACACCTACTGGTTATGAGAATGTCAGTGTGGGTCTTTTAAAGGATCCTTTGTTAATGGGTATGTTCCCCATTCCACCACCCGATATTCCTCCTCCTTTGGTCACTTTGATTAACATGATCTTGACCACTGTTGGTGAAATCCCCGAGTCTTATGACCCTTGGATAGTACCTAGCTCTGACGATTGTCTTCGTTATGATGACCAAATGCCTTTAAGTCCAATAGAATTGGCTTATCAAGCTATTCAATTGGCAACTCCTTCTTCTTGTTCTCTCTTAGATACGTCTCCTGATCCATTTCACATGTTATTTCACACCGATAAGATGATCATGCAACTTATTTCCATGGAAGATACCTCATGGGACGATGGACATCATCGTTCCATCCTCTTCCTAGAACCCGAGACTTTAGAGAGTTACCAACGAATTTCAAATTTGTCTACTGTTGTTACTATTTCCCATATTCCTGAACTAACACATGATGTTTTGTACGAAGGGAAATTGGGAAATATTTCACCCACCATCCCTCTATATATTTCGATCAAACCTGGAATCATGGAAAATGTTCATATCGATGCCTCATGTTCTGCTGATGATATCCAAATTTACAAGGCCCTTTTCCAAGAATTTTGTGACGTTTTTTCTTGGAGTTACGAAGAGATGCCTGGAATTGATCAATATATTGTTGTACATGAAATTAAGACTTACCCAGATGCTAAACTCATTCGACAAAGACTTCACCCAATACATCCACGCAAAGCTGTTGTTATTAAACTCGAAGTTGAAAAACTTCTTAAAGTCGGTTTTGTCTATCATGTGGCTTTGAATGATTGGGTTTCCAATCTTGTTTCGGATATAAAGAAACAAGGCATGATCCATGTTTGTGTGTATTATAGGTATATCAACAAGGCTTGTCCCAAAGATAATTACCCAACCCCTTTTGTTGACCAAATCGTTAACAATTGTACTATGAGTTAAATCTTCTCTTTGATGGATGGTTTCTCTGACTATAATCAAATCAATATTTTACCCATGGATCAACATAAGACTTCTTTTATTTTCCCTTGGGGAACCTTCGCATACTGGAAACTTCATTTTGGTCTCAAGAATGTTGGTGTGAATTTTCAACACGATATGTATTACTATTTTCATGATATTAATCACATTGTACAAACTTAACTAGATGATTTACTGACACATGCCATGCATCACCAAGATCACCCGACACACTTACTAACCATTTTCCTATGTTGTTGTTATTATCACATACGTTTGAATCCACTTAAATGCGTTTTTTGTGTGGAGTCCGGATGACTTCTTGGTTTTATCGTTTCTACACATGGGATTAGGGTGGACCCTTTGAAGGTTGAAGCTATTCTCAATTTTCCTCCTCCTTCTACCTTACGCCAACTCCAAAGTTTGTAAGGGAAGGAAAATTTTTTATGTTGATTCATCCCAAATTATGCTAAACTAATGAAAGGTTTTACTCGAATTCTTAAGAAAGGTCACGATTTTGCATGGGACGACACTGCCAACAAAGCCTTTAAAGCTTTGAAACTTACCTTAACCCATACACCACTCTTATTTCCTCTCAATTATAGTCGAGATTATTTCTTATACTTAGCTTCTTCGAACTCTACCATAACTATGGTTCTAGTTCAAGAGGATGATTCACACGATGAACATGTTATCTATTATTTGAGTCGGAGTCTCACGACCACCGAAACCAAATATATGCATGTGGAGAAAATGGCATTTCCAACCATTCAAGTTGTGCAACATTTTCGTCATTATATATTATTGTGCAATACCACAATCATTTCTAATTACAACCCTATGCAACACATCCTTACTCGACAATTTCTAGGGGGAAAATAATCCAAATGGATAATGATTCTCTAGGAGTTTGATTTGGAGTTTGAGTGAGCCAAGTCGAAGAAATATTTGGTTTTTGTCGAGTTGATATGTGACCTTCCCTCCACTGAGACAAAAATTGCGGCAGAGGATTCCTTTCCTAATAAGTCTATATTTCTTATTAGTTCTGACGACATATGGTATGGAGACATTATCATTTATCTCCAAACCCAAACTTTTCAGCCCGATCTTTCTAGTGTAGATCATTGTCTTATTCGGCATCAATCCCGTCAATACATCATCCTTGGTGATAACCTTTACCGTCGTGGTATTGATTCCATATTTCAATGATGTCTAACCTATGATGAAGCTAATAAATATTTAAATGACTGTCATTCTGGAGCATGTGGCGGTCATATGTCTGGGTATGCCACTGCCTAGAATATCTTACGAGTTGGTTACTTCTGGCCTTCATTGTTTAAGGATTGCATTACTGCCATTTAGAAATGCCACTCTTGTCAAACGTATAACAATAAGATCCGATCTCATCCTGCTCCTCTTTATCCTGTAGTTTTCATTGGCCCATTTGTTAAATGGGGCATTGACTTCATGACATGTAACCCTCACTCGGTCGAGGGGCATGGATACATTATCGTAGCCATGGATTGTTTCACTAAATGGGTCGAGGCAATTCCTACATTTGATAATACTGGGAAAACTACAACATTGTTCATATTCAATCATATCGTCACTAGATTTGGTGTCCCTCAAGCCATTGTCACTAACCATGGTAGTCATTTTCAAAATTTCATGATGTCTAAACTTACCGAGAAGTTGGGTCTTTGACATGAAAACTCAACACCTTACTATCCACAGGCCAAATGCCAGGTTGAAGCAATCAACAAAGTTCTTACTACTATGCTTCGACGGATGCTAGGAATTCACAAGTCAAGCTGGCACACGATGCTCTTATCAACATTATGGGCCTATCATACATCCATTAAATCTGTCACAAGGTTCACACCTTTCCAGTTAGTATATGGTATAGAATTTACTCTACCGATTGAATGTGAAATTCCATCTTTGAAACTAGTTGTTGAACTTCTCCCTAACACCTCAGCTGAAGAGGAATGTCTCTTGTATTTGATGCAATTAGACAAGACTCGTCGTGATGCTTCCTTACTCATTGAAACTCAGAAGAAACATGTCAAAGCTCAATACAAAAATCATGTCAAACCATGTGTTTTTTCTAAGGGTGATTTAGTTCTCCTTTACGAACAATATCATGATTTATTAGGGGCCGATAAATTTGAGTCCATGTGGCGTGGCCCTTATATCATTAAATGAGTGTTTGAGATAGGGGATAATGAGCTGGTAGATTATGATAGAATTCCTTTGAGTGAACCCAGAAATGGGCTTTACTCGAAGAAGTACTATGCTTAAACTATTTTTTTATGAGTGCTTTGTATTTTTAGTGTATCATACGCTAGTGTGTTTTTTTCATTTTTTGTTTCGCCTTTCAGCTACTTACCTTTCATTGTTCTTGGTTTCCATATGTCAGTGTCTTCACTACCCTATGTTGGCTTTGCTGATGGTGCTAGTCGTAGTACTCAAAACCTAGCTTCTGCTACATGGGAAATCTATGCACCTATGGATGAGTTGATCAGTCTACATGGTGTTTTTCTTGGTTGTGCAACTAATAATAGCGTGGAATACAATGCAATTTTTGAGTTATTAACTAATTTCATTTCATTTTTTATATGTCATCTTATTGTACGACTTGATTCACAGTTAGTAGTGTTGCAATTGAGTAATGTTTATTCCATCATAAGTCCTACATTGTTACGAGTATACTTAAGAATTCGCCTCTTGGAAAGACATTTTGATTATATTCAGTATCAACATATTCCTATATGTTTAAACTCATTAACAGATGCATTGGATAATTATGTTTTAGACAGACATTTGCGCCATTTATAAATCCAAACACACATTTAAAAAGATAAGTAAGTCACTAGGAACTTTATATTAATACCTCAAAAGTTACAAAAAGTGTTTTTCTTAAGACCAAGATGTCAAAATAGTGAAGCACATGGATTCATATACATAAGCATCAAGGATGTTGCTCGTTGTAACAAATGATTGACCATGCCACTCTATGGATCAGTTGACCAATAGATACTGATATGCCAACTATATGGCATTGATAGCGTCGAGGTAACTCGTCCACCATGATGTCATGGATGTTCATGGTTAATCCCTCTAGGTTTTGTTTTATCTCCTCGATATCCTCAACAGCTGTCAACCACTCCTCAACCCACCACAATGCCTATCTCTCCTCGTCTTTGAATAGGAGATGATCCTGGAGGACGATAAGGCACCACATCTACATTGTTGAGAGCACTTGATTAGTCTTGGATAAATCACAACAACATTTTTAAAATACCAAAAAAAACATATAATGAAAAATCTATTATTACCTATGTCTCCCTACTGAGATCCCTCAGGTAGAGCCAAGTCAGGGTCCCCAAGAAATTCGGTCTTGGCGTAAGCATAGTCCTCAACCATAATTAGTTGATCTCTCAACCATTGGAAGAAAGCTTTATCATATTTGACAATTGGCATGCCACCATGATGAGCCATAAAATCCACCCATGTTTTCATCCGAGGATCTTGTGGAGCAGGTATTTCCCACTCCACATGTAGGCGTAAGAAGGGGATCCTCTCCAGGAACAAGATACTAAAATGGATCGATATCCAAGCTATTTCAATTGAACATTCTGACACTTTTTCAGTTGTTTCTTCATATTCTTCAAAAGATCCTCACACCAATTGAATACCTGGGGCTCCATACACTCTATAGCGTACTAAAAGTAGATTTGTAAATCCATGTGGGGAGCTGCACTCCCTGCCATTTGAGTGATAGTGTAGAGGATAGTTCTCAATGTTAACTATTGAGCATCCCTAATGGAAACGTTGCCACTATGATTTTCTATACCTAGCACGCAGTGATGTGAAATGTAATAGTCCATGGGTGATCCTCCACCTCTACTTCCCGAGAATGATACTCGAGAGCCTCGGCGAGATAACCTCGTCAAAAAGTAAATTTCATCTATCTCCAAGGTGAGTGTATACACACCCATGTGAAAGGCTTGTTCATTGACGTCCCACATGTGGACTAGGTACTCCAATAGCCCCAGTTGGGTTCTCATTCCTTGAACCTTAAAAATTTTGAGCAAACCACACAAACATAGTGGCATGACAGTGCCTAGTTCATTCCCGACAGAGCAGTCTTCTTCCTCTTTCTCACGTTACCTCCACTCGAGCATATTGACTGAGGAAAACCTACCAAACAACATCAAAGGATAATTAGATTCATTAAAGATGAAAACTTGGAAGTTTTCCTAACTCATTTTGTTTCTTCAAAAATTGAGTTGTGGTCATTGTAGGGGATTTATTTTACATAGAGCAACGTCATCTCACCCTAGTTGTGTATCCCTTGTGATGATTTAGGGTCATCGCAATTCACAATAGCGTGAGCCTGTGACGATCTCAAAGTGCAAGGACTCCCAAAAATCTACCTTAACTAAAAAATAAACCATTAAAAATGAAAATTTAAACCATGAAAAGAGAAAGGGGCAGGAGATTACCTTTTTGACGGAAGCGGTTTGAGAAATGGTCCACCAGGCACTCCGGAATCGTCGTTTGAAATTTAGAAGAAAATGACGGTTTTGGCACCATTTGGGTAAAATTGCAAAATGAAATGGTAAATGGGCTATTTTGACCTATTTTATTCACTTTTTACCATTTTTATTGCAAATTAAATATTTTTTTGAATATTTTTACTTATGCCCTAAGTCTAATGAACTTTGCAAAGTGTCTCTATCACAAATTGAAGTATCTAAAGATGGGACATTTGACATGGATCCTCCATTTTTGGTCATTTTTGTGTGTTTTTCTTATGTACATATACTTTCAAGGTTTTATAGGAAAAACTCTAAGCACAGTCTTAATTATTTCTCATGCTCATGAAACCATGAGAATGCAATCGAGTAACCTTTTATCGTTTTTTCGAACTCGTATTGGTAATACAAAAAACGAACCCCACAGAGTATCCTTTAAGCTCTTTTCAATCTCTCTAAACATGAAAAGATAGTCGAGAAACCTTGTTCTTTTCACACTCATAAATGTATTTGAAGAAAACACCTGATGAGCGGTAGATTATCTATTTTTCGGTCTCGTCAGACTACTTACGAAAAATGACATTTTGGAGTTTTCTTTAAGTGTTTTTCAGACTCTCTAAACATGAAAATCCCCTGAGTTTTATTTCTTTGGACTCATAAAACAAGCATCGAAAGACCCATATGGGACCGAACTAGTCCTTCCTAGGGTTCATAAAAAATACTCCGAGGGACTCATCCGAAGGATGAGATTACATTATAAGCATATGTTATCCTCCTCAAGCTTACATAAAAATAAATAGGTACTCACCAGAAATGGTGGGGGGGAATTGAGAAAGAAATGTGTATATGTATTTATGTTAGTGGCAGTAAAGTCACTCTTGAACATGACACACCCCTTCATCACTATATCTGGGTTGAGAAATCCATTCGTCTCTCACTTGACCATCCACAAGTCCATATGTTGGGTCCTCCTTGAGTCAATGCTGCCGAGAAAATTTTCGTGTCATTCTTATGTTCAAGAGAAGTCCAACCTAAACAAGCCTTCTATCGAGTTGGCCATATGTGATTCTAAATTTTATACCACGTTGGCCTTCCCTAAGTCAGTTCTAAATCACTTCATACTCCGATCTACTTCAAATATGTTACATATTTCGTGTCATTGATGGGGGATATATTAAGGCCCTCCTATGATGAGTCTTTTCCTGTCGACTTCAACTCATTATCTAGGAACAAGACTTAGAAATTATTTAGTACCTTGGAGTCTGCATGCCTCAATGGAATGTTTCCCCGCTTTCAATAGTGGTTTCACATCATTGGCCTTTGATTGGAAGATTCCATTGAATGTTCGACTTCAAATCATTCATTCACATTCTTTGGATTGTAATAGAGTACCTTGGGAGTCATTGACATCAATGATGATTTCCCTCGCACTTGTTAATGGTTTTTTATTAATGACCGGTAATCAAGTGGTTTCTACCATGTTCAACTTTGACACCTGTAATCACATGGCTAGATTTGTACTTCGGGATGATGGAAATCAATACCATGGATCTCACCATGTCGATCCAGGTTGTGACAAAGTATTCATGAGTTTGTACTAACACATAGATCCATTGTGTATGTCTCATGACTAAGACCAAATTTCAATTCTTTAAGAGCATAGATCCTTAGTGTATTTCTCGTGGCTATGTTGAATCTTGATGACATGGATCCATAGTGTATGTTTAGTGTCCATGAATCACTTGAAAATTACAATTAGAATCACTTGTAGTATGAGTATAGGAATTCCTACCTCAGAGGATGGTATATTATTATGCAAATGCTTGATTGTTTGCAGGTTCTTGACCGATGTGCTCCTTGTTTTCGACACACACATTCTACAAAGTATTTCAGCTATCTCATGGTTCCAACTTCATACTTTGGGGGGCATTCTGTTACACATTATTTTGGTCAACCCAGTTATCAACTAACAATATGTGCATGACTCACTTCCATGCTCCCTGAAAACACTAAAAGAGGCTTTCTCCATGAGAAAAGTGGGTTATCCTTTCTTCCTTAAAAAATATGTCAAAGGAGATCATCACACCCTTCTCTATGCTTTGGGTGTGACGATGCATGATCTTCGCATGTTGCACCAAATTGGACTGTGGTGTCATTGTAGGTTGCCTGCGCATAGGGTGCAACGATGCTTAAACAAGAGGAAACGTGAAATTCACTAATGTTCTAGAAGGGAATCTTCTAGAGAATGAGGTGGCCTCCAATCGGTTTGGATCTTACTTGCTTCTTTGATTTAGTGGGATCATCCTAATCTCTTCATACATCCCTCTTTCACCCTATATAAAGAGGGATCTCTTATGGAAGAGGCTAAGGCTTTATTATGCATGAAGAATTATGCTATAGATTATACTTGAGATAGCTTTGTTTTAGCTCTATAAGTCAGGTTGTGGATCTTCTTCATCAAAGGAATTGGAGAAAAAGTGTGTGTGTGGAAGAAACTAGCCATTGGAATGGACCTTGCAACATCGTTGTATTATCCAAGTTCATTTAATATAATGCAACAATACATTTCTTCCGTATAAAGGTGCCCTTACTTTTATTGTATACCTCCTTGATCTTTTACATAGAATTCATTGGAATATATATATCGTTGTTCTCTCTCTTTGTTGGTTTGTGCTTCTTAAACAGGTTCACCATCTCACAAATCCAAAGATGAAGTGACAGGGATGACACTAGCGAGGATCAAACATCATTTAAAAGGTATGTCATTTGTCCCTCTCTGAACTAGTTTATATGATAATGAAGTCTAAGGTGAAGTTTGCATTCTTCCCTATTTTGTTCTAGCTTCTTGTTGAAGTTAGGGAGACTAGTTTGTGTCCACACTTACTGATTTTTCCGATAACAACATGTAATCTCATGAGAAAAATACCCTCCTATCCTATCACCTAGGCCTACGTCTAGACTTTACCGGTGATTAACCATGGGTACACATACCTTTCTAGGTCTTACAGTCATATGCCATGTTTTACATATAACAAAAAAACAACTCCATAGGAAAACAAATGTTCACATGGTAACTCAACCATTACCTTTACTGTGATTTCTTGTAATTACCAACACTTCACTTTCCGGTTTTTATCCAACGGGTCCAACAGTTATCGTTGTCCTTAACGACTCTCTGTGTCTGCTACCAACATTGTCTAGACCACAATCAATCTCATTTAACCTCGGACTAGCCTTCCAGGAAGCCACTAGAATTATCATTGTTCCCTCTCGTTCACCACTTATTGGGACCGCGACCATAGGGACATCACCTTTTGGCTCTTCAGGAGCTGCATGAACTCTCTACAGGGCCAACAACAATCTCTCCCATTTGTTTACGCTCATTCTAGTCAATTTATTTAAACTTGATCTTGTCCATTTAAGTTGCTCCATGACCATGTTGATAGCCACACAAATATAGAGAACCTATAGTGGGAAACAACACATCCCTTTTCATCACGATGGCTCTCTTTAGTGTATTTCTACCATTGTTGCTTCTTCCGACGCTAATTCCTACAACGGAGAGCTTCAATGACACATAGGAATTACTCCAATTCAAATCCCTCACAGATTCGCACGACATTCTCACAAAAAAACTGGAGCTTTTTCATAGATTTGTTTATTTCGTGATGCTCTAGCTCAAAATCCACTTTTGCACCAATCCTTCCCCATATTTTCGAGAAAAACTTTCTGTGGCTTCGCATCTCCAAACAGATTAACCTTAGGATGAGCCTAAAGGGAGGAAACATCATTGAGAGTAGGAATTTGAGGATGACTTGAGTGGGCACTGGTAGGATGACTGGATCAATCTCAGAGTCCAATTTCTTCTAGTCTTCTCCCCTTTCAGCCAAAAACCCTCCTCCTGGGGCCGAGTAAATCCAAACAAATTCAGCTTCGGCTTTGGTGCATCAAATTATGGAGTGTCTGATAAAGGGGGTGTTGTTGGATTACTGAGAGGGGGGGTGAATCAATAATAGATCAATTTAATCCTTTTTAACCATATAATCCAAGTGTTATATCAATGTATCATTATCATCAAATAACTGCAGAGTAAATAAGTAATGAACAAATGAACAATCATACACATACA
>ML807085.1:186624-221028 GCA_009831015.1 Picea engelmannii
CCACCTTTTCCAAATGGCTCAAAACAGTTTTCTAGCCATTTTGGCAATTTACTATTTTTAGCAGGTTTTCACTTCCGGGGCCATTTTGAGGGCCTAAATGAAGTTTTTTCGAGATAGAGGTTCTCAATGATAGCCGAAGGCATAATTGAGCCCCCAAAATGAATCTCCTCGACAATACCTTTCCAACGAGCTATCACACGCCTAAAACGGAGATCGTATGCAAAAGTTACGACCCCGGGAAGTTGATGCACCAACTTACCCAAACGGGGCCCACATGACTTTTGGCGCTTCATCTCCTAGGGTTAGGTTTTTGGATGTCTATGACTTTTGGCATTCCCGATTATTGTAAAAAGGCCTCCAGAGCCTCATTGTAACCATCTTCTTGCGAATGCGCACTGCCGTCACATCTCTTCTCAGAGATAAGCCGCCACCATTCCAACAAGCTTGTTTCCGCTGCATTTTTTTTACAGTTTCAGCTTATTTTGTTATTTAATAGAAAACCAGTTTTACTGTATCTCTGTTATTTTTGTGTTAAGCACCTATTAATAATCTGTATTCATTTCGTTCTGCTCATAAAATCCGGATCATGAGGCTTACAACTGGCGCTTACTCCATTATTTCCAAGTCTCCCCCTTAATGGAGAATGGATTGGCTTCTACACGTAACATCTCCCTAAACAGTTCAAACTTAATCTTTCCAAGAGGCTTAGTGAAAATATCAATAACATTTTCACTAGTATTACAATACATAAGAGCTATTTCATCTTACTGCAACTTTTCTCTAACAAAATGAAACTGAGCTTCAACATGCTTTGTCCTTGCATGAAAAATCAGATTCTTCACAATATTGATTGAACTTTGATTATCACATTTGATCATCATAGGTTCCTTTCGTTCTTCTCCAACATCTTGAAGAAGTCTTCTTAACAAAACAACTTCACAAGTTACTTCACACAAGGATTTATATTCTTCTTCAGTAGAAGACAAAGATACAGTAGGTTGCTTTTTACTGCTCCATGAAACAACCCCGGATCCAATGATGAATGCATATCCAGTGGTTGATCTTCGATCATCTAGATTGCCAGCCCAATCAGAATCTGAGTAACCTGTCAACTCAACATCAGATGCATCAGTATATTTAATACCATAATCAAGTGTTCCTTTTAGATACCTAAGTACTGCCTTTGCTGCATTCCAATGGATTTCATGAGGTTTCGCCATAAACTAACTTAACACACTCACAGAATATGAAATATTAGGTCTGGTTGTGGTGAGATAATTCAAACTACCCACCATCTGTCTATACACAGTGTCATTCACCTCCTTCGAACCATCATCACAAGAAAGTTTCACATTCTGCTGCATGGGAACAATAGAAGACTTACACTGATCCATTTTAAATCTCTTAAGTATTTCTTTGATATACTTACTCTAACAAACAAAAGTTTGGCCTTCATTTCTCCAAACTTCAAGACCTAGGCAGTGATGTAACTCACCAAGATATTTCATTTCAAATACTTTTAACAACTGTTGCTTGATTTCATCAATTAATTTCTCTGCATTTCATGTAATTATCAAATCATCAACATATAAGGTAATCAATAATATATACCCCTTCTCATCAAGTTTGGTATACAAATTTGGATCACTTTTGCTCCTTATAAAACCCTGTTGAAGAAAGAAAGAATCTATCTTCTCATACCATGACCTAGGTGTCTGTTTTAGTCCATACAATGTTTTTTTTAACTTACACACTAAGTGTTCTTGCTCTTTTTCCACAAATCCTTCAGGTTGAGTAAGGTAAACCTCTTCCTTTAACTCACCATTCAAAAATGCATATTTAACATCTAACGGGTGTAGCTTCCAATGGTACTTTGTAGCTAAAGCAATTAACATTCTGATAGTATTCAATTTAGCTACTGGTGCAAATGTTTCAGCATAATCAATACCTTCTGTTTGTGAATACCCCTTTGCCACCAGTCTAGCCTTATACTTATCTATACTACCATCTGATTTAAACTTGGGTTTATATATCCATTTGCATCCAATGATATTCTTATGTTTAGGCAATTTAGTCAATTCCCAAGTATTGTTTTTCATTATAGATTTGTATTCTTCCTCCATTGCATTTCTCCATTCATCATGTTCATTAGCTTCATCAAAACTCATGGGTTCTATGACATTTGAAATGCTACTCATTATGGCATAGTCTTTATACCTCTCAAGAAGCCGAATGTGTCGTGAATATCTTTTCAACTGATTATCTTCCTCCCCACTTTGTGAAGATCTATCTTCACCTCTAGGTGAACTGTGACTGCTTGAATTGTCCATATCACTGAGTCCTTCTTGTTGCTATTGTTGTTGTCGTTGCGGGGATGGCTGCTGTTGTGTGGGTTGTTGTTGCTGTCGTTTCTCTTCTTTAACTCCTTCATTAAGAAGTCTCTGTCGTTCCTCATGACTTTTGTCATCATGATTTCCTTCTTCCTGCTCATGGAAAAGTACATATCTACTTGCAAATACTTTGTGAGTAGTAGGATCAAACAATTTGTATGCTTTAAATTCAGAACAATACCCAATGAAAATACATTTAATGGCTTTAGCATTCAGTTTCCTCCTATTCTCCTTTGGAATATGAGCAAAAGCCTTACACCCAAATACTTTCAAATTATGAACTGCGGGTTTGGAACCATACAAGGCTTTGAAAAGAGTAACTCCATCAAGACACCTTGTTGGACTTCTATTCTTTAAATAAACTGCAATATTTATGGCTTCAGCCCAAAATGCATTTGATAGATTCTTACCTTTCATCATACTGCATGCACACTCTACCAGAGTTCTATTTTTTCTTTTAGCGACTCTGTTTTGTCATGGAGTGTGAGGTACTGTAAACTGTTGTACTGTTCCATGATCTTTGCAATATTTGTTGAAGTCCCCTGATTTATACTCTCCCCCTTGATCTGAACAAAGGATTTTGATGGATTTTCTTGTCTTGTTTTCCACCATAGTTTTGAATTCCTTAAAGTACTCGAAAACATCACTTTTTCGTCTAAGGAAGTAAACCCATGTGTATCTCGTGCAATCATTAATAAATAACAGAAAATAAAATGCACCTCCTAAAGACCTAGTCTGCATAGGCCCACAAACATTAGTATGCACAAGATATAACACATCTCTCTTTTTCTTATCAGGATTAGAGGGGAATTCATCTTTGTGCATCTTTCCTAATGCACATACATCACACACAACATTCTCATTATTTAACATGGGAAGTTCTTCAACCATATTTTTTTCTGTAATAACAATAAATCAAGATGATTGATGTGTCCATACCTTTGATGCCAAAGAATATCTGTTGTCATAGTTGCAGATGTTAGTGCGTGATGTGTTTTGCTGGTAACATAAAGTTTGTATAGGCCTCCTTCTCTGACTCCCGTTGCAACAGTTTGGAAGTGGTCTAACAGATCCTTCACTATGCAATAATTCTTGAAGAATTCAACCTTCAAGTTCTGATCTGTAACGGTGGACATAGAGATCAAATTTTTCTTTATTTCTGGTACATAAACAACATTGTGAATGTAACGAATTGTACCATTCGACAATGTCACAAGAATGTCTCCATATCCCTTCATCTGATGAGCGCAGTCATCTCCAAGATATATGCTGACACCATTATGTGTTTCTTTAAAATTAGCATACGAGTTTTTATTACAAGTCATATGTACTGATACTCCGGAATCCACAAACCAGGCATCAGAGTCATCTTTCTCAGTAGATAAAGCAGCATAAGACACAAACAACCTAAGATCCCGTGATTCAAAATTTGGGGGTTCATCAATATCATCACTAGCAATAAATAATCTGAGATCATGATTTGACGATTTTTCTGCATAATGACCTGAATGTGTTCTAGGTTTATTCCTATCCTCATCGCTCTTCTTCTTATGACAGTCTTTAACAATATGTCCAGGTCGACCATAATAAAAACAACTCTTTGACTCATTCCTATCAGATTACATACCTTGATTTGGAGATTGTCTTCTCTACGATGAACTGTCTTTCTGCCATGAACCGCCTCTCTGCCATGAACTGCCTCCTTTGCCTCTTTCTCCTGATCTCCCTCTCGCAGATCTCTTATTTGACCACAATGCCAAATCTTTATTATGAGGCTTCAGATTCCCGCGCCTCTCTTCCTCTTGTAGTAAAATACCTCCCATTTCTTCAAACGTGGGAGTTTTCTTCCTTGTTGCCAGACCTGTTATAAACATATGATAATCTTCTAGCATACCATTTAAGGTAATAGTGACTAGGTCAGTGTTGGAAACAGTTTCCCCTATATTTACTAGCTTGTCTTTCACCTCTTTAATATGACCCAAAAATGAACTAACGGATTCATTTCCATCCATTTTAATGCCTAGCAATTTAGTTTTCAGGGACAAAATGTGATTTGTGTTGCTAGTTTCATACAATGCTTTAAGCGATGTCCATGTCGCAGCAAAAGTTGTAACGTCTCTAATATGTGGAAGTATACTATCTTTAACTGACATGCGCAACAATACCTTTGCCTTATTTTCACACTTCTTCCAATCTTGGATCTGTGTTGCTGTTGCACCGGCAGCCACATCAGGTTTCGGTTCAGTTCCCTTCGCAATGTTCCAGACACCATAGCCTTCCATGAGCGTCTGCATCTTGAATTTCTAGTTAATGAAGTTCGAGCCATCTAACTTGTTGACTTCGTTGAGGTAGGTCTCTGCCAGCGGATTCGCCATCGCTGCAAGATATTCTCTGTAAGTGAAACACCAAGGATATGCAACTTTCTGTCGAGTTTTCTCCTGTGTTGAGCAGTCCGTTGCTCTGCCTTCGGATCCACTGATCCAAATCTATATATGTTCTTAGCTTAAATCATGCATGCATTCATCCACCTTTAAATAATAACACCACCTTACATGCATATATCAACCTTTAAGTCATGCATACACCTTAATATCCAAAATATCCATTTTTTTTTAAGTTTATACTTCAAAAATAAAACCCACTTTGAATAAAAAAAATTCACTTTTAATAAACTTCAAAAACAAAAACCTGAAAAACCACTTTGAAAAAAAAAATTCCACCTTTTTAAAAAAACTTAAGTGAGAACCTTCATTCAATACTCCAAACCTCACTTACTTATATCCACTTTTAAATATTGTAAATGTCTTATCCACCCACTTTAATAATAAAATACCCACTTTAATAAAAAAATAAAATCTCCCTATAACTCCAAGCATGCAAACTATAAACAAGCAAAGCACATGCAAAGCTCACGCCCCTCCTCGAAATGATATGCAGCCACAAGCTCACGCGAATTTTGCATTCATGATCCAATGAAGATCCACTCTTACCACGAAATAATTTGTCCTCTGATACTAAGATAAAATATGCGAAACAAATATACAATCAGGTTATGCTCACTCAAAAGCCGATGCATGCATTTGATCTTAAAAACTCACGTATGTATGCACGATTTTCCACACTTCCCGCTACAGTTGACTGCGGGGAGTCCGCGAAATCGGTAAAGATTTCCGCAGTGTAATTTTGGTCGGGCTGCAGAAATTCAAGGTTTCAAAAAGCGTGGAAAGTTTCAGTGGTATGCAGCAGCGTTCTTCAAGAGGAGGGAGCTGCGGATTTTTATAAATTTTTGTACTTTTTCTCGTGGTTTTGATATCAAGATAAAATATGTTAAATAAATACATGATGAGACTATATTCACTTTCTGTTATTCAAAAAAGACAGATTACATTCTTAAATAACAAAAGACTTTAGAGTCGGTTACATGCAAACCAAAAACAACTAGACTCTCAACTACAAATTGACTCTTATAATTGTAACTAACACTTACTCCATTATTTCCAAGTCGAAACTCGTTGGATAGCTTGGTAACATATGTCAATGATGGGTGAAGCTATATTTGTCATAGAATTTAGCAAGAAAAGTACGCATTATAGGAACTAGGCCTTTTGTAGAAGCCATCAGTTCGAACCCTACCTGTTTCAAATCTTCACAGCCCGTTTCTCGTAAATTCTCGATCCGGGAACTTGAAATTGTCGCGACAAAGCCTTGAATTCGCAACCCAGGAACTTCAATCTGTAGAAATTGAATATCCCAGGAGGTGATATGAGAGTATTTTGGGCACGGAGTAGAGGAGGTCCTGTCAGCATCATCTTTTCCAATAGATCTCGATTCACGACTAGTAACTTTGCCCTCGCATCCTTGGTCTGTAAAACCTTGAATGTTCGAATGTATGGTGAAATGCCATAAATTTAAAATAGTTCAGGGCCCGGAAATGAGATCTTTAGTTGCAAACCAGCCACGATCCCTCCAATTCATGCGAATCAGCACAGGTTTCTTCTCATCGGCCAGCTCTTTGAATCTCTTTCTAAAATTTCTGCTAGTACAACTTGGAATTGCAAATACCATGATTCAGTCCAGATTAATCCGTATGTGCCGATTTGAACATATGCATCGATGCCTTCACTGTGTAGATGCAACCTGAAATCCATTGCTCCTTCCAAGTAGCTCATTTAAAATGAAGTTCTTCCCTTGACACACTCGGTGACAGACGTAAACGACATCGAGAGGCCCTTTGAAGAGTTACAGAGTGATGACAGCCTCTGTGAAACAATAACCAGAGGTTTTAATTCAGTGTACACAATTATAACGGATCTAACAGATCGATCTCATTCTCCAAAGTTTTTCTTCTTAGCACGTGTTCTCTTCTACGCTGAAACAAAAATACATGGTCATTGTTTCCTTCTACAGATTTACTTCTGCAACAATTCTCACATCATACAGACATCTATTCCATCCTCGGATTATCTCTCAAAGGCTCTCATAATGACGGCCAAGAAATCCATGGACCACCACCATGAGCTCTAATACCAAATGGTGCAGCCACCAGCTGCAAATACGCACAACATGATACAAAGCAAGGGACAACAAGAATGCTCGAAGGGGAAATTATATTAATCAACCATTCATGTGTGTTCCTTCTGATGTATAAATGGTTCCTTATATAATGATAAGTTACCATAAAAACTATTTTATAATTATAAGTTTTATTCAAACAAATTCATAACTATTTTTATAAGGCTTTATAGAATATTTTCATGAATCTTTTAATAAATTTTCATCTATAACTTTTCTCATTTCTTCTCATCTTTTCATCTATAATTTCTTCTCATCTCTTATTCATATCTAGACTTCTAGAATTAATCTATCTTATTATAAAACCATTATTTAATTTATTTACAAATAGGACTTTATACCTTCATAGTCTTCATTATCTTTTGAATTCATAGTCTTCATTATCTTTTGAATTTGTTCCTTCTTCATTGTCATCTTCTATGCTCGCTCTTTGCCTTTACTCTCTCAGTTTTCATCTTCACTTTTATACGATCTTTGGTTTTCTTCATTCTTCTTCCTCGATCCTCTTCATTTTTCATCTTGTACCTACAAACATAAATAATATTATTGAAATCCATATAAAAAAATTATCATCCACCCGAATATATGGATATTCTCAATGCACCTGCATTATAATTTGCATTATAATCTATAAATTAATTATAACTAAATTGCCAGTTTGTATTATGCACGTTCCTACTAGACCTTCGAGTTGAGAGATGTATTAATGTCTTTATCAAATGATAAAATGTCTTTACTAATTTATGTGTTTAAAAACTGCATGCTTTATGTCCTCACTACCCAAGTTGGATGAATAACACTCGTTCTCTCCTCACTACCCAAGTTGGATGAATAGTGCTCCCATGCTTAGTGAGCATGGCTCACACCCTCCAACAACACACCCAACAGGATGATAGATATTTAAGCAAAGCACTTAACATACATTTGCGGAGATTAAAGGATCCAATTCTTGGAACATTTGAATTGAATTGTTGTAGCTATTTCATGATTGTGGTTTCCAATCGTTTCTCCCCTGGGTTGTACCAAATAAGATCTCAAACTTAAAATCTATGATAAAAAATGAAATGCAAGTGCAACCATTTATGAATTTGAAATTTTTTTAGTTTAAAATAGTGAGAAGTCATCTAGTTGTATACATAATTAATAAAAAACAACAAATTATTTACAATAATCCCTACAGTCCCAAAGGCAGAAACTAATAATATATTCATATCCTTACCCCTCTAGCATTTATCACTAACCTCACTATCATGTGAAAGTCATAGAGTTCTCCCAAAACTCTAAATATATACATACTACTTTTAGGTGACTTTGAAGATTTTTATAAAGGCGAATTAATTAGGGATTTTAGTAGGGTATTTTAATGAATTGTTTTCACTAATTAGTTAATATAACCTAGATTTTAGCCAAAAATTGACCTTCTTATAATCCAAATATGTTCGAGGTGAAAAATATATCATGGAAAGCCTAACCATCATTTATGTTGGATTTGTCATGTGTCACAAATTTGGATTGTAATATCTCTTTTCTTGTGACTCAACTAGTTCAATTCAACAAAGAAAGCGATGTGTTATTTTTATACAAATAAAGGATTTATCTATGAAGGAACTATTGATGAGGGTACTTGGATTTGATTGCTAATGTCTTGTAAAACAAAAGGTTTGAAAGAAAATATTGGAAATTTATGAAGATGGTTAGGTTAAGTGTTAATTTTAGAATGACGCCTCCTTGGATATTCAAGTATTTAAATCTAAACCAAGTTAGGAAGTAAAAAGGAAATTTTGGAGTTTTTGATGTTTTTTTTTCATTTTTATTGTTTATTTTATTTGAAGGAAACTTGAAATTAAAAATGGGACAATAATAATTCAAGTATAAATACTAAATAATCCTCCCTAATGTTAACCATTAACAATTGAGAAGGTGTGTTAGAAAAGAAACCAAACCATCATTGAGTCTCTATGAAAACTACTTTCATCTTTGACTTAGGATATATTAGTATTTTCAATTCAATCTAAATAACAACTAAAACTCAACTAACAATGTTGAGAATACACAAACAAATAACTTAAATATGAACTTGTGTGTTCAAAGTGATTGCACTTAACCTATGAAATGAGAATACTTGAAAAATGTGTGAAGATTGGCGTGTCTTTATGTTTTCAATGTTGTTATTTTGTGTTTTTTTTGTTGTCTCTATGGACATAAGCTCCTCAAATAGGTCTTGGGTGGGTTCCCTATCATTTCCTCGAATAGGTCTTGGGTGGGTTTCCTGTTTCTTGGGAGAAGCATAGGGTCAACCTGAGTTTGTATTTTGCTATTTTGCATGGAAAAACTGTTTTCTTGTTTCTAAAATTAAATAACACGTGGAAGTTAAATTAAAAACTCAAATAATTTCTACCCGACTAGTTGACATGTGCAACATATGGCTTCAAAATGAAAAGAAACACAAAACTAAAAAGAAACACTTTAATATATGCATGGAATATAAAATTAACAAACAAATTCTATCGTTTACTAGGAAAATAGCCTAGCCATGGTTGAACATACCTCGCCATGATAATTATAAAAAAAAATAAAAAAGAACCATTACCTAAATTATTAAAAACATAAATCTTGGGAAACTATTATCACCAACCAACCTTAAAAAAATATTTTACATTACAAATTTGCAAATAAAATCACACAAAATATACAAAACTATTGGTAAACATTAGAAAATTTTATATTATAACCAAGATCAATCAACAATAACACTTATATTAAAAAACTCATATAAAAGTAACTTGCATAATTAACACCATGCAACTACCCATCCAACAACATGCAAACCATCCATCTCCAATAGCTAAGGGATGAAAAATATGAGGAGGAACAACTTAAAAAACGTATAGAAAAATTTGTAGCACTTAAGAAGTCCTAAAAAAAAAATCTACGTAAAATCCTCTTATTTATAGATTTATAGATGAGGAGGTGAGTTGGAACCATCCCTAAGGGTCAAAGTTACCTTTGGGTGACAATCACTTGCAATCATTGAGAAAAAAACAAGTGTCAACAATGAAAACCTAATAATGTTGATCCTCCTCAACTTTCAAGAGGTGAGGAGATCGTGCATGAAATACAAATAGCAAGTGAAAGACAATTGTCATTCACCAAAAGATAAAGATAAATGGATTTGAGAAAATCCTTATGAAAAGAGTGCACAAAGTGAGTCAAATCGACATATATGACCTCGAAAGTTTGACATCCAAGTGGAGGTGGGACCCCAAGTGGATATTCTTACCTACCTAATTGGTCTTCAAACTTCTTTCCCAACCTATCCTGAATATGCATTCAATCTCCTTGCAATAATTGCACGCAATTTGATTGTGAAAAAACATACACAATTTCCCCGTGAAAGGCTTCACTGTGACGAACACTTGCATTCCATAAGGGTTTCACAACATATGTTGAATGTGCATTCAATCTCCTTGCAATAAAGTTATGCAATTTAATTGTGAAAAAACCTACAAAATTATCCCATGAAAGAATTCAATGGGACAAACACTTGCATGCCATAAGGGTTGTAAGTTGCTCAATATGGTGCTCTAATAGTGCATCTTAATATACCTCAAGGGCTCCCCTACTTGGTAGACAATATTCCTTTGATTGGGTAAATATTGGCCTTGTTTTAAGGAGGGGAGGGGAGGGGAATGGCTATTTTTTTTCTTCAAAACATGTCTCTTTTCTCAAGAAAGGATTTATATCTAAAATACAATTAGATGAAGTTCAAGGAAGGATTGGCCTTTGCATGGTGTGAAAGAAACCTATCTTTGTTAGGTAAGGAAACACCTCTTTTGGGGCTCAATTTGGACTTGTTGTGGCCATTCATTTGTTTACTGAGTAAAAAATTAATTTGATTTTAATGGTAAAATACATGTTTTTGAGTGTGGAGTGTGGAAAGGATATAGTGAGTATAAATATGATTTTAAATGCCTCCAATACCAAATTGACTAAATTTGTATTATTTCCAGTCTATTATGCTCTAGAGATAAGTGGAAAATGATGTTTCAAGTGTGAAGTTAGAATTTGAAAGTGTGAATATCTAATTCAAAAACCGTCTTATCAAATTATGAAAGTCTGAATATCATATCTGAAAAGTGCAAAATCATATTCAAAAGTGTGAAATGAGAATCCTAAAGTGTGAATATCAAATTCAGAAATTCTAGGATTGGATTTCAATGTGTGAATATCATTAATTCACAAATTAGTAATTGAATATTCAAATTGTTAATTTTTTTTATATATCTATACGTCAATTGTAAGTAAGTTGCATAATTATAGATTTCAATATTAACACCTTTATTAGATCCTCGAACTTTCTAGAGATAAATTGTGTATGGGATTTTGAAATGTCTTTTTAAGTGGACACTCCACCCATCATCATCTTTATTTGTCCATGATGATGGGTGGAATGTCCACTTAAAACTCTGGATGTTTCAAAATATTGTATACAATTTATCTCTAGAAAGTTCAAGTATCATTATGATTAACTGCGAAAACCTACACACTCAGATCATTATTAGATTTCAATATTAAATGAACTTAATAGAAAATTGAGTCAAATTTAAAATAATAACACTCTAACCAACTAAGAACACTATCACATGAATTTACTAATGCTACAAAACATTGTGTCTTTTCACATAAAAGGAGTCTAATATTCCTTTAATAAATTTGAAAAATAGAAATCACATTTAATTGCATGTTTCACATCATCAACGCCCTTTAGTAGTAACATGTATGGCCATAATTAACTTATTGTTCATATCTCAACAATTAGAAATCTTTTTAAAAATACTTTGTTAAATTATTGATCGGCCATGGATATTCCACAAGCATAATTAATCACAACATATCTTGTATTACACTGAAATATTTTATTATGCAGGTTTATTTTCTTAGATCTTAGATTTGTTAGTAGTAGCTTATTGCTCAAATTTACGAAAATAACTAAAAAAAGAAAAAAGAATAAGCAAATGAATCACATCCATAAAAATGAACACAAGATGTATCACGAGAAACCTAATACAGGAGAAAACCCTACTAGAAGGTGAGACCTATTCTTTTCTCTCGTTTCTTCAATTATGAAAACCAAGTAGAAAGAAAATGAACATTCATTATGGAGTTGTCTTTGATGTGGTGGCGTCTGCTATAAAATGTTTTACCTCCTCTATTATGCTCTCAAAATACCACTCTCGATTCCTAGATTCTCTTCTCAACTATGGAACCAATGCTAAATAATGGAACCCTTTCTCCTCCTAACAACCCAATATTTAACATAGACTAATAATTGTATAAGGTTAGGGTTTTTTCATGTCTCAACACTCAATTAGTTAGGGTTTTGGACATGTGTGAGTAACGGGGCTGATGTGGCATTCACTCTATACCATGGTGGTTAACAAGGCAAGTTAACATGCGGGAGGCATAATTTCCACATACAAGCTTTGATTGATGATATTTTCACATAGTTGGAAAGATATCAGGTAAAACAATGTCAAGGAATTGAGAGCTATGCTCATAATGTTGTGATCCCCAAAAATGTCATTTGACGCCTCAAAATGGCTATGGAAGGTTTGAAAGCCCAAATATTTCAACCGGGACTTACCACTAAAATGGGCCTTAGAAACCAATTCCTCCAATTTTTCCACCTAAAGATTATCAATATAGATAACAAATTATACTAAACACTTTTAATAACTATAGAAAACATATATACAATTTTACACATTATGTCATACTTTTTTCATAATTATTCAACAAATCAGTTAAAACATTAAATTATCCATGTCTCAAAACTTTTACAATTAATTCCACATCATTTACACATTTTAACATCGACAATTTTGGCCATAATTCATCTAAAAAGTATTTGTGAATGGCACCCTTACTAGTATAAATTTTGCAACAATATTGTTCCCTTCATCATTACAAATATTACTTTCTTTAGAGTGATCCACAATTACCGTGTTTCTATAATTATAAACCTGTTTAACATTTTTCCAAACTTGCTTGAAAAAATTGAGGCACCCATACGGATTTTCAATACCAACTAAATTATTTAGATATATTGTATATCATTCTTCTTGTGGTATAATGAATTTAAATTTGTATTCAATAAAAATTAATTCATTAAGTAAATAAGGGAAATAGCTGCAAAACAGATAGTCCCTATCTCATTATGCTGAATGCAGATGGAAATGGCGTAGGTGTGGAGAATTTGAAATGTTTTTCTTTGTTTCCATAGTAGTAGGATATGGCTTCAAGCTAAACCAATTGATTTATGCAATTTGCAATGACATGCTATTCAGAAGAATGGTTTCCATTATATAACAACTGTTTTCTTTATTTCTCAATATGATGAATTCAACTGTATTCCAATGATAACCGAAGCATCGATGAATTCAATCATATTCCAATGACAAGACAAGCATTGTAGAATGCATAGAGTCCCATTATATAATGAAAAGTTTGCTTTCCATAACCGTGATTTCCGTTAGATAATAATGGTTTCCTTTGTTTATCAATATGATGAATTCAATTCAATTCTAGTGAGAACAGATAAGAGAAGCATTCAATCATATTCCAACAAATATAAATTCAGTTATATTCCAATGATAAGAGAAGCATCATAGAACAAGTTATAGAAAACATTTTTTTCTGGCGTAGCCAACAGGAGAATCGTCTACTTTAGCAATGTTATTAAATGCTTTTTGATCACATTTTATTGCTCGTTGAATGGTAGGAGCTCCAACCTCTAATATCATCCCGAAACAGAAACACAATTAAAACGGTTCTCATGAAGAAAAGAGAGTTCATATCCCATAACTCTTGATTTCATCACTATGAGCAACGACCAATTGAAGGAACTGACCCACATTTAAATAAACATTAAACATGAACATGTACTGTCCATCTTGAAAACTAATAAGAAACAAAACACAGGATACAAATTTGCGGGAAGAAGGGTTTTCTCTGTAGACCAAACATCTTTTACGTCCATCCATTAATCAATTCTGTATTAAATTGACTTTTTAAACATCATTCTGGTCTTTTTAATTAAAATTCAAACATCGCTCTCGACAACACCGATGAACACAATTTCTGCATTTTGTTTTCTGCATTTTCTGCTCATTTTTTCACGACATCTTCTAGGATCATCTTTTTTAAAAGAGGCACTTGTATATATTCTCCAAACGATTTGGGAAAATTTATTTTGTTGGGAAGCAAAAAATTCATAGATGATATAGCTAAAGGTTATGGGAGAGATCCTCCAAAAAAATTATACCTTTGAAACTTTAACCTGTAAATTTATCAAAATTAATGCATTTTAAACAACTTTTATCGTATACTTTAACAAAGTTGTTCAATGAATTTTAATTCATTTATTTTATTTAAAAACTTGTAAATACATAATTGAAAATTTTATATTTTTTCATAAAAAAAAATTGTGTCATATTAAAATTGCAAAATAATGGTTTAAATGTTTTTTTCTCATAAAAATGATATTGTGTACGCATCATTCTTCCCTAAATAATTAAATACTAATATTAGAAATGCAAGGCTCCATGGATAGCGAGTGGAGGCAGACAGGATGGCTCTCGATTATGGAAAAACTGGTGAGGAACCCTGAAGCTCGGTTGAGAGACCAGGCATAGTTGGAGAATCTCTGAAGTTCAAAGCGAATCTATCAAGCTATCACATGAATGGCTGCTAAGTAGGCTGCCCCGTCCCTGGTGCTTTTACTCAATCATTTTTCTATATTTATAAAATCCATTCACCATTCATTCTTAGTTGTCTGATTTTATCAGATGTATGTTCAAATTCATTTTCATTTTACTATTTGCATGGGAAGTAAATGACACTCTGAACTTATGAATATGAGAAAAATGAAATATAGGTTGATTGTGTGTGCTGCTTGCCGTCACTCTATCCTGTGACATCATTTCATGGTATTTATTGGATATTCCCGTCCTATCGTGCTTGCCAAATCCTGTGACATCATCAGTGTTCTTCTGGTGAGCTTTGTCATATTTGTTGGATTTTTTTGGGCATGACCAACCGAAATCGATTGCGTGGAATGATTATTCTTTGGAATCAAATGGGTCTGAAGGTTCTCCGTAGAAATCAAATGGGTTTAAGTCCATTTTGATGTCTGGTACTTTGGATTCTCTAGAAGTAATCCAAAAACAAATTATAAACATGGTGTGATGTTTTGCAAGAACTCATACAAGAAATTATTTAATAAGTGGGTTTAAGTTTAAGAAGTCTATTACACTGAAGGCTGGGTTTACTTTTGAGAATACGATTACACTGCAGGCTGAAAAGAAAATCATATGGCTCTGCTCAGCATGACAGTTGAAATGGTGGTATTTATCTGATTACTCACATCAGGGGTTGTTTGTAACAACGCTAGTAGAGTTTATGTAACTCTTTTCCCAATGTCTAGAAATCATGTTACAACTAGCCTTAGACAACTGAAGAAAACACAACAAGCCTTAGACAACTGAAGAAAACCAAAATAAGCCTTAGACAACTGAAGAAAACCAAAACAGAACTTCTCTGAATGAATTTCTGAACAATTCTACAGAGAAAACCACAAAACAATACAATAACTTCTCTTTCAAGAGAGCAATAACAAAAATATGGGCAAGGTGGGCGTAAGCCCCCATTCTGTTATTCGAATGACACCAACCAGGTGCATTATTATATTCATGGTCAGCTGCTTCACCGAGCATCATCAGAGGAAAAGGCTCCATGCATGTATCAGTCATGCCCACTAGGGGCGCATATTTCATATGCTTAAAATGAACCCTTAAAGATCAAGTTAAAGCTACCTGCGAACTATTAGGGGAGAAAGGGTCAGTTGGCAATCGTGGTAATTGTATGAGAAATTCTCGCTTTCAACATGAGCATGGAGCGGTTTTTAGCACAGCTGCCTGACTCGAGTAAGCATGGAGCTGTTTTAGCACATACACTAATAAGCATTGGCTTATGTTTAAACCTTATATTTAAAAAAAAAAAAACAGATTTAACTTTGTCTTTTGCAATCAACCAAATTCCTTTGGATTCAGGCGGAGGGTTTACTGGACAATCTCAGTAATGGAGTCACACAGAAATGTTGAAATTGTTCGAGCATTGGCTTCTGTTCAAACTTAGAGTTACAGAAACAAATATAACACATTTTTTAACTTCCAGGTAATTTTATGAGAAAGTCTAGTTTTCACTTTCAACTTGAGCGTGCAATAGTTTTTAGCACAGTCTCCTGATTCGAGTAAGCATAAGCATGGAGCAGTTTTAGCACAGTCGCGAGTAGCATTGGCTTTACTTTAAAAAAAAAATATAACTTTGTCTTTTGCAATCAGCCAAACTTTCTTAGATTCACATCGACCACTTTTGTAGTTGATTCCAATTCCTCACCATTCTTGATGGGTTTTCTATAGTTATTGTTAACTGACAGGTAATTATATGAGTAAGTATTGGCTTCTGTTTAAACTCTATATTTATCTAATTATATTAAGAAATTACTGTAAAGTTATATGATTGTCAGTTTAGATGATTAACATAAATTAATATCTGTACAAGTCACGTTTGATTCAATGATTAATCTGCACTATGGATTTTAGTGCACTATGAATTTTAGTGGACCTGCCTCTAGCAGTTGTACTAGTATAATCATTAACCAACAATTATCAATAATAATAATAAATACATTCAATATAAACCATTCACTCTCAATAATATTACAAAGAAAAATCAGCAATGCATTCAATAATATAATATAATCATGAACCAACAATTATCAATAATAATAAAGAGATTCAATATAAACCACCCACTCTCAATAATATTAATAATAAAAACATTCATTCTAAACCACCCACTCTAAATAATATTGATAATGAGGACATACCTTATCTAATCCACTTGTAATCCATATGTAATTAATCATTGTTCTCCATATAATTTTTCAATTAATAAAGAGGTAACAGATAACAACAGTTGTATGGCAATTCATAATGCATAATGAACACACATGGGTTAATGATATATAAATTAACAAATATTTAGAAATAAATAGTTAACAAACAACAACAGATGTATGGTAATTCATAATGCCTTTGTGTTTTGAAAATAAATAGTGAACATTATTAGTCTCCAACTAACTCTTGTGCCTCCATGTTTTGAGGATAAATAGTGAACATTAACCCTTCACTCTTCCCAAGCCTATGCCCAATATCCATATCCACTTCTCTCTATGCTAGTGCTTGCCTTTGGGACTTTATAAGTTATTCCAATTTTAGTAAGTCTTGCATTTTACAAAATTATACTTTTAATCAAATCAATAACTTATGCACCATGCTAAAAAAATGAGTAAGAATAGCCAATTAATACCATAGCATTTTTCAACCTCTAGGTTAGGTTTTGAACAAGGCCCACATGCCTGTACAACCATAATCAATACGATAAATTTACAAGCAATCATTAATTCTCAATTAAACAACACATGCATGCTTAGATCTTGTCTCAAATACGTTTATACATGATTGAAATTGCAATAACAAACCATCGTCATAATAATAATGGAAACACTTCATCATCATCATATTCATATGTTAATGAAGCATTTAAACCATTAATATATATTCATAAAGGTTAAATAGATCATGATTAGTAAATAGTACTAGAAAATATCATGTCGTGGATAACATAAGTTTACATTTCATCTAAGGTCATAATGTGGGTCATTAGTACATTACCCTATTTTGATTTCCCCATTTAACCTTAACATTATTATGTGAAATTTAAAATATTTTAGAGGATTCTATAATTTATTAAAAAAGAGTGAGGAGATTATATCTTAATAATTTTCTAACATTGTGAGAGTTCTCACTACTTTCACATATTTAAAGACTTCTAGCTCTCTAATGCAATTATAAATTTGGAAAAGATACAAAATTATGATATTCAAAATAATTAAATTACAAATCTAAAATTTATAGTAATCACCCATCATACTTTTAACTAATACATAGACAAAACCAAAACTATTGTCTTGATTGTCAAATTCACATATAATCTTTTTTAAATCATTATAAACCATCAAGTTGTTAAAACATTACAATAATTTACATTTTACATTTTAGATATCATACTTATTTGAAAACTTTAACTATCATTAGTATCATAGTAACAAAGTCCAACTCAATGTATCTTAAAATTTATTTACACTTTTAACATATTTTTAATTACATTAAATGTTGAATTATCCATCTGCAATGCTCAAATTATCCATGTAAAGTTAAAATTAATGTAATGCATGTAAAGTTAAAAATAATGTAGTGACAAAAAAAATAAAGTTAATGTAGTGGTTTAAAAAAAAGTCACGGTGTACATGTACGAACACACACAGCAAAATGAAAATTAGAAATCATTTTGAGTTGGTTCTCCGTGAGAATAGTATTAAGGTTGCAAACAGAGCTCTAATTTTGCTAGAGCTTTCTTCATTGGTTGTGATATAAGGGAACATTCCCTTTCTCATGGATGGGAAATTTAATGGACAAGTATAGAGCGATGGTAAATTTGTAAATCCTCATGCAACGATATTAACACTTTTTATTCACATGCTAATGTGGAGATGACTATTGAGTGTAGTGTATCATTAGTAAAAATTTAAAAATTTAAAACACATAATTAATGATATGAATTTCATTTCGGTAAAAAAAAATAATTTATAAAGTAAGTGGAACTAGAAATACCTCATGAAAACAATTCATATTGCTACTTAAGAATATAATAGAACTACTTCTCAGATGTTTCCTCAAAAACTTAAAAACAACACAATATATCATGGAAACTTAAACAAACTTCTAAGCCCTTACATACAAACTATACTATCATGTAAACTTAAACCAACTTCCAAGCCCTTACATACAAACTATATTAGAACTACTTCTTAGACTCTTCCACAAAAACTAAAAAACAATACAATTTATCCTGGAAACTTAAACAAACTTCCAAGCCCTTCCATACAAACTGAAATTCTTCCCTTACATACTTATTACAGTCTTCCTCCTAAGTATATCATCTTACCTGGAAGATTAGGCAGACTCTATGGTTGCGGGATTTACCATCTGGATCTCCAAAGCAGAAGACGAAGAAGATTGGTCAGAAACAGATCGCTGTAGAGGTGCATCAACGCGGAATGGAAATGGAGGAGTGGTAATGGCAATGTCTCCTTCCAACATCTGGATGACTTTGATCATCGGAGGACGGGAAGATGCATTGAACTGAATGCACCACAGTCCAACTAAACTTAACTGTTTGGCTATGAGTTGGTCTTCCTCTGACATGTTCATCTTTCTCAAGTTCCCAAAGTCGCCCTTCTGAACCTGCTTAAAAGTCCACTCTGTATAGAAGAATTGACTTGATCTGCTCTCTTTATTGTCGAAGTCGATGTTCTTCCTTCCACCCACCATTTCCATAACCAGCATGCCAAAGCTGTAAACATCAGATCTATCTGTCACAGGGCCGTGGTTTCTTGACCACATCTCTGGTGCAGCGTACCCTAGTGTTCCCCTATTAGCCACGGAGATGTGACTTTCTTCTCTCTCTGACATTTTCGCTAAACCAAAATCTGCAACTTTGGGCGAAAAATTGGTATCAAGCAGAACATTGTGGGGCTTTATATCATAATGTAAGATGCGCTTTCTGCACTCTTCGTGTAAGTATGCAATACCACGAGCTGTACCAACAGCAATTGAATGTAACTGTTTCCAATCCAACTCCTCGTCATGGCTTCCATGAATATACTTGTCGAGGGAACCATTAACCATGTATTCATAAACCAAAGCTCTTTTGGATCGATGGGAACAATAACCCAAGAGCCGCACAAGGTTGACATGATAGGTCCACCCCACTGTAGCCACTTCAGCAATAAATTGGTGTTCACTCTGTTTCGATTCATCCAGAATCTTGACAGCGATCAGACATCCACTCGGAAGTTTGCCTTTATAAACTGTTCCAAAACCTCCTTTGCCAATCTTGTCTGCCAAATTGTTTGTGTAGGCTCTAATTTGAGAATAAGAATATCTCTTGGGCACTTGTGATTTATAATAGTGTAAGAAATTCTCCAGAGAAGGAGGTCTGGTGTCGAGCGGGTCCATAAACGCTCGAATCATCTCCTCGTCACTTGAAGTCCTCTTACCATTCCTCTTAAGACGGACAGCAATACAATAAACCACTGCTATGCTAAACAGTAGAGCAGTACATACCGGAGAAAATATCTCTGGAAATAAGGTTGAATCAGATAATTAGAAAACGGAATATAAAAGATAATATGGAGACAGGTTTAAAGATAAGCAATTCACCTGCCATTGTTATCCAATTTACAGATGCTCGAGGTGCTCGAGATTGTTCTGGAAGGGAGTTGTTGAGAATGATACGATCAGAGCAATTCCATAGGTGGATACTTTGATCACGACAAACGCAACCAGAACTTCCACCCGAATATCTGAGATCAAAACAAAGTCCTCCCGTGGTTTGACAAGCATGGCAGAAATTGGATATGGACCATGTAATTTGGAATCCTGTTTGCCTGAGTTTTGTAAAATATGGATCTTCGCTGACGTTGTAAATTGTTTTAATTGGAACCACTATAGGATAAGAAGGGCAACTATTAAGGGCAGCTTGAGAGTAGAAGACGAAATTGTTGTTGGTGTTGTTGTTGAGCCACCCGACCCTTTGAAATTGTGGACAATTAACAATTGTTCCAATTGAATAGTCCTGAGAGAGGTTGAAGAATGAGCCTTGATCCTTCAACCAGTAGAGCGAAAGAGGGTAATCGTTTACGTTATCTTGGGATATTTGAAGGGTTCTGTTATCGTAAGACGTGTTTGTGATTCCTTCAAGCGCTCTCCCAAAGAACAGGCCAGGCCCCTCGAAGGAAATGTTCCCATCGGATTCGCAGGAAGCATATAAAACGCCACATCTTCCAAAAGGATATTGGATGATGGATTTACCACAATTATAAGGAGCGCAGTCTTCATAAGATGGCCGCCAGGCATCTGGCCCAAAAGCCTGTGCATTAGCGAGGATGATAAAGGAGGGGGCAGAAATAATATAGGAAAGTAGAAGCAGCAGCATAATGAGGATGAGGAGGGAGGATCCAACCAGAGACATAAAACAAACGAAAAATTGGGGAGTGATTGTACAAACAGCAAGAGAGGAGAAAGGATCACATATCCAACGGGGAAGCGAATGGATAATTAAGGAGCGATGTGCCGAAGAGCAGAAGGGAGAAAGCACAACAAAATCAAGTGGAGCAGAATGGAAAGTCCGAGGGACTGGTTGACTTGACTTCGCCCACGTATGGATTGCTTTGACTTAGCCACGGACAAAAGCAGTGCGTATAACTCATTTCTATAAGTCTAAGACAGGGCAATTTTGTTTTTTTGTAACTTTCTAGTTGGTCATATGTTAATTTCCAGAATGGAATGTTATACTGTTATTAATCCATCCTATATGTTTACTATTTTAGTTTGGCTGAATGCCAGTGACAAGTTTACTGCCATATTTTGTTTTTGCGTAATTATGACTTTGTCCATGGATGACAGTATGTTAAAAAAAAAGACAGTATGTTAAAAAAAAAAAAATTTATCAGCCAATTTTCGAANAAAAAAAAAAAAAAACAGTCACAAATATGTAATTAAACTTCAGTTCCTTGATCCTATCAATTTGTATTTCAATCATAAAAAAAATATATAATATTAATTTTAAAATAAAAGATATTTTTAATTTAGTAGAATTCCATATGTAAAATTTTAATTTTAATTGTGTATAAATTTTAAAATGTTTGGACATATAAAATTAAAATATAAAATTTTAAAAATTATAAAATTTTAAAAATTATAAAATTTATGTTTTAATAATTTATTCTAGTTTTATAATTATTAAATTTATGATTTTTTTGGAAATGGGAAGAGATTAAATTGTATTTTGAGTAATATTTGAATCATATATGGAAACGTTAAATGTTATTAAAAAGTATAGTGATCTAATCAAAATAAAGCATATGATTTTATTTGAGGGAGGTTTTCTTGGGGATACTATTCAGGTTGAAATCACATTTTAGTCTTAGAGTAAGACTTAAGAAACATAAGGAACAGGGGAATGAACAAGACTCAAAGCCATCTTGATTCTCCTTATAAAACATGAGCATGCCATTTTTAGGTGGCATAATGATAATAAGTAGGGGCTTATTGGTAAATAACATCCAATAATAAGTATCCTTACTACAAATTGACAACTAAAAAACATATTATATAATAATAATAATAATAATAATAATAATAATAATAATAATAATCTAATTTTAAGGTCACGACAATTTGACTGATAACCTATGGATTTGAATTTGTGATCTCTTTGGAGGAAACACATGTTCTTAACCATTAGGCCCACTCAAATTGTGTATAACAAATAAATCGCTAGTATAAAACATATCTTTTATTTTTTATATAACAAATAAATCAATCCTCGGATGGGGTGCCACCTAGTGCATCATAGCATTAAAACATTTGTCCTCCAACAGAGCCTCCCATCCTTTTGTTCCATCTCCGAGGCAACACATTTATACTAACTCGTCCCTCCACGTATTTCAACTCATGTCAAACTTAATTGCTTGGATCTCTTTGATGGTGCATTCTACAAATTTTAGTATTGAAGATTGGAAAGCTATCTATGTTGTAGTAATGGCGATCCTCATGGCTTTGACCCATGTGAATGCCTCCTCTAGTTTTTCTGTAAAGACTCAGGTGTGTTTCTCATTCTCTTATGGAAACAATGTTGAGATTTCTTCCGTAACCTTCTACCTCCTCTCCAACCCTGGTCTCTTCTGGTTCTATCTTTAGATTCTTTGTTTTCCCCCCTTCATCATGCCTCGGGAAAGAGGGAGGCCCAAAAGAGTCTCAGGTTCTTTCTGTAGCCTCTCTCATCGTCGTCATTCATCCTCTCCTTCTCCCAATGTCTCTGGTCCCTCTTCCCCCTCAACCGAGACAAATGATTGAGCGGCTAGTCATCAGGAAGAACAAGTTTTGGGGTTATGCAACAGTAAAGGAAGAGATATTTCCAACTCAAAATCCAGACAATGTGGTCGCCCTACTCCACCTCCAATCATCATAATTCAACCAGAGGATCCTATTCTTTCATCTTGGTTGACCTAGATAGGCATCGTGTTTCAATCCCAAGAGTAAGACATATGAAGGCGTGTAGAAGAGGATCATCCCCGTAGGTTTTTGGATTAGCAATTTCTAAAACTATTATTTGTCATCCGAAGGGACATTATGGAGCAACATGTCCATCAAGAGCTTATAGATCAAAGACTGAAGGCACCTTATGACTCGCTCTCAGGCCAACCAGTTGGTCAACATTGTCCGACGTGTCGTCAACCATATTCCTTTGCTCCAACATGGATTTCTTCCCCTCACAGTGATGGAAACAATGGGTAGTCCAGAGTTGATTCATCTTCTCAGTATGATTTTCCTTATCTTTCACTCATAGTTCTTACAGTATTCAGAATCCTTTTAGTAGACTTGGACATTTGGCGACACTCGGGACCTAGTTCTGGTGTTGGTTTCCTCTTTTGGCATCCCACATACCAAGTCATATGATTTATGTATGGACATGATCAGATTTTTGAAGGCAATATAATTACTAGCTTACAATAAAATATATATATAACAAATAAATCACTAATATTTATATACAAAGTAAAAAAAAATCTCTTCCATATATATAACAATTTTTAATTATATTTTATATATTGTAATAAGATATTTATTTCTTAGGGGCGACAAGTGCTAGGGGAATCATCTTTGACTCCAAAGGAAAAAAGAGTATTGAGATTTTGTGGGGACTAGGGAAAACCACCAATAATCAAGCATAGATTCTTGTAGTTTATATGGGAATGCACCTCATCCCAAAAAACACCTTCTATAGACTAATTGTTATTGGAGATTCAGACTTGATTATCAAAGGACTTCAGAGACTTATTAAAGATGCTCAACCCAATCTTATAAGGATCTTTCACGGGATTAGGAATTTGGAGCACAAATTTAAATCAGTAAGTTATCATCACATCTATAGAAAGAAGAATGAGACAACGAACTCCTTGGCCAAAGTAGCTAAGCAATTAGCACAAAGTAAGATCAAAATAAATGAGGATTACACACAAATTTATCTCCCCTAAATAGTCTATGCATATTTCCAAAAATGTAAATTCTCCCAAGGAGATTATTAGGATCAAGGAATTCAATGATGCATTAAAACATATGGTAGGGTATGTGACCCTACTCCCCATCTATGTTGAACCTGCTAATGTTATATGGAGTCACATTGCACTTAGAGGAACTCTCATACATAAGACACGAAGCCTCCCCTACAATTCACACAAGTCTCCCCATTTCATGTTGATGTCCTTTAGATCATCCTCATGCAAATTAGTAGATTCATGTGGGAAACTTCAGGTCCAATTGCAAAGAATCATCTCCTCTGGAATCGCATCCATCGTGATTTATATGGGATATGAAACTCTCTTTTCATTCATTACACTAAGCTTGTCCTACATCTCTTCATTGTTTTACATGAAGCTTCCCTTTATTAAATGGTAATTGATGCCAAAATCACATATGGAGTTTTCAAAAAGTGGTGAAGGAAAGATAAACAATATATGGAAATATTTGCAAAACGGGATCAACACTGCAGGTCTACATTAAAAATTGGCATATTAGAAGTGCTTAGGCCATTGTGACTCTAGCTTAAGGATGTGGCCATGCAACAATGAACCATGTAAGTGCAGTGAATGTAAGATGGACAGAATTTAGGAGAAAATGTGGACCCAACAAAGTGAAATAGAGGAGTTGCAGAATTCAAATGCATAGTTAGCTCGTAAAAAAAAGGAGCAGGAAGTAAAAAAGAACGAAGAATTCATTGTGGTGCTTCGGGAAGCTAATTGCAATTCAAAACAAATTCAGTCCCTTTGTCGTCATGTGCAACGAAAACCCCCAGAATCTCAAGTCATGCAACGACTAACAACATTTGAGGAATCAAAGGCATTCGGTGAGGTTTTTTAGGGAACTCTACATCAACATGTTTGTGATCCTATGGAAGAAGGCTCAAGAGAGGTGGATACAACCGTAAAACTCCATTAGTATAGTTTTATAAAGTGAAAAACATATTTTTTGATTTTTCCATATGTAGCAATTTACCCATGGAAGAATCGTAATAGTCTATTTGCTTATCTAGGAGAATCCAAGGGATATAGGGAGAAGCGAATCACTGTAATTCTACTACATGACTCTACTCATTTTGAAATATTGTACTCTTTGGATGTTTTTTTCATGGAACAACCCCTTTTCTAATAAATTTTTTTATCCTTTTTTGTAAAAAAAATAGAAAAAAAAAAGAAAGATATATATCACAAACTTTAAGGTATTATTTGGCCTTTTCCCGAGACAAAGTCAAATTATCTTAGTGCTTTCCTGATGTTTGAGTTTAGGAAGTATCAAATTAATAAAGATACCGACCAAGAGGTTGACTAATGCTAGTGATTCTATAGCATTAGTTTGGTATCATTAGTTGTTAGGAAATATTAACACAAAGTAACTTTATAGTTTTGGGTTTACATGGTTGTCTCTCTTGAGTTTCCACATTGTGGCAAGTTGACATTATTTTGTTGTTGGCATGTTGGCCATGTGCTTCCCTGCCTAGATGAAGATGAACTTATTCCTTCACTATCAATAAGTCATTGCGTACAACACTTTCAATTTCATAGGCTCCTACTTCACTCTTATTTGCATGCCATATTCTATGCAAGAAGTTGCATCATCTTCTTTTGATACTATGATATATGTAGGTCATATTCTATGCAAGAACATCATCTTATTACAATACCATGATATATGCAGGTCATATTCTATGCAAGAATATAGGTCATTCAGTGACCAAGTATCATGGACAACCTATGAACTCACGTAAACTAAAGGAGATAGTTTGGACTGAGTCGATCATAAACTTCATTGGTAGAATGCATATTGAAGGATGAAGGGTGGAATTATTATATCAATTGAAGAAGTCTGGAAAATTCAATGAAGATAAATAAGTGTCAAAGTTGTAGCTGCAATGTTGCATCTTCATAATTGCATTCTATTTGGGGCTTTATGTTTCTAGTGGTTGAATATTGTGGGTATCTAACTACCATGTCATTCGATAAAGAACGTGCATAAGCATATCAGGTATGCGTGCATAAGCATATCAGGTATGATATAATACTGTTGAAGGGAGTTTATGGAGGCCAATAATATTATATTGTTTTTGAACCTAATTTAAATCTAAGATAATTAAACCATGAATCAAAACATTATTAATATTGTTTTCCTTTTGTTTTCATAGACTTGATGGACTAGAAAAAATCTATAAGGACACATATTTACCTATTGCAATCAATGTATTCTTTTATGTCTTCCATTCCTCTTTTATATCTTCCTTTTTTTTGTCTTGTATGAAGGCATAGAAACTATTATTACCAGTATGAAGGCATAACAACTATTATTAGTAAAGGAAACACTCTTATTTTGCTCAGAGAATGTTGTTTATAAATAAATCAGGTCAAAATATGAATGGAAGGCTTGGGTTGCAAAAAAAAAATGGCTTCATATAACATCCAAATCAATATATTTTCTTTAACATTCATGTCTCTCATAATTCGCTCTATACCAAGGATTATGCATATCCGTGCCAAAATGAACCTAGTAGATGGTAATTTCCATGGTCTTTGTTATCAATTTTGAAAATGAATAGTAAGTAGATAATTTAATCATGTAAATTTGTAAGAAAGATCTGGAATAAATATTTTTTTATAGCACAATCACTAGAGTGTATCTCTCTTGGAAATTTCAGTTGGTTCTTAAGATTGTAGTTATGTCCTTCATAGAGTAGGAAAGGAGAACTTTCAATTTGTTCTTAAGCTTGTAGTTATCTCCTTCATAGAGTAGGAAAGGTGTAAATTTACCTCTAACAATATTAGAAGGAATTTTGTATGATAAATATGTAGACAAGTCAAGAATGGCTTCATTGAGAACTACATTTTACATATTTTAGAAATGTTGTAAGATAAATATATGGAAAACTCAAGAATGGATTCATTCAGAACTTACATTCTACATATTTATATAACATGTTTAATTGAAAGAGATGAACCCAATAAACAGAGAAAAACCCTCATCCAAACCGTGTAGAAAAATCATTCCAAACTGAGCAGAAACCCTTTTCTAGACCGTGTATAAATCTCCTCATAAACCTAGAAGAAACCCTCTTGTAAATAGAACAATGAAACCCTGCTACAAACACAATTTCCTACGATTTTTCATGAAATAAACACATTCTTGGTAGAGTGGTTTGGTGTGCATCCCCGTACACCAAGGGTAAGGATGATCTCATTCGGAATCCGGAGGCCTCAAATCAAAAGACCTAAATTTAGAAGATGTTTTGCATGTGGATCTGTACATAATTATTACCAAGTTTCCCAGGATTTTCAATGTTGATAGTATTCATTCAATAAGCTATGAGATTTTTCAAATTAACTATACTCATCATGGATTCGGGGAGACACTACATGAAATTGATCAAGTTATTAGAATAGGTTCGGGTGGATACTTGATGCCGTCACCCTCCCTTACAACCCACAGGTCGGAAGGTCGGCGTGCACACACAGGATCTTTCCTTCCCCAATGGCCCAAAGAACTCTAAACAGCTCTTCTATTTCCCTATCGGGAAATCTGCACCCACAACAACTCTCACAGGATCTCCCTTTTTACACTTGGGGGATCGGGCTTTGCGGCCTCGCGAATCCAGTGGTCGAGTGTTGGACTCTCAACTCCCCAAATCCCGATACAGTCAACGCTGACTTTCCCTTTCAGGATTTGCCCTATCGTGATTTCGACACTCGCGATGTCAAACAACTTGGTTCTCCGACTCCCGAATCTCGATATGTCGAAACTCTGACACACGTGCGATTTTGACTTTTCAACGGGTCTTCACTCCATCGGCATTTTGTACTTCGTAGTATCTCGAATCCTGATGCTAATGTTTCGGGACTTCTCACTACGAAACTCTGAAACTTGTGCCAACTGTCCACTCGCTAACTCCTCCGTGGCCCCACACAAATCTTCTTGCTGTCGGGATATCGAGTATTGTGATTTCGTGATTCCTAGTGCTCGGATCTCTGAAACGGATGATCACGTGACACGCTTCCTCCCACAAATGGACAGCTCAGATCAAACCTCGCTGATTCAGGGTTTCTGATGTCGAGTGACCAAATTCATGTCCTCGATATCCCCGATATCCCAGTGCCTTTCGGGATTTCACTCCTTTGTTCGCGAAGACTTAAACTTCGCATCCCTCCGGTCAGACCCAACGGCTGATGGGTATCTGTGTGAGATCCAACGGCTGATGGTTTCCTCTTCTTGCGCGCTCCTCTACTCCTCCCTGGATGTGGGAAATCTGACGGTCCAGAATCTATCGGCTGATTTGATGGCCGATATTGCTCCTCCTGAGGCTGGGCACTTTCCGTCTCTGGCTTGGAAGGATTTCCAACTATTCCAAAGGTCTCAACCTTGGCCTTCTTTCTTCTCTGCGAACTCTCAACCTTGAGCTTCGCCGCACGTATGAAACCATTGTCCCTCTTGAGCTTTGGGTACTTAGAACTCGTTCAAAGGGATCTGTAACTTCTGCACTCTTTGCAGTTACGACTTTGTGCATAAAAGCACTCTCCCTCCTGATCTTATCCTTCCCTTCGAACCCTCAAAGGATTCTTCAATTCTTGCCCTCTGCAGAGTACTCAGACGCACACGAGAGTGCTATCCGGCCTAAGATTTCCTGTAGCTTTGACCTCCAAGGAAACTCAATTTCTTCTTTCCTTTCTCCCTCCGATGGAGAATTCAGATGCCCTCCTGGCACTCCGTCTACTCAAACAACCTCTTGCTGAGCCTATCAAGGTGTTCAACCCTGTAAAGATCCCTCAGTGGACTCTTCCTTCAGAATATAGAACTCAAAGAATTCTCTTCTCCCTAGGCCTACCTGCACGCTGCTCAATGCCCTCCTGGCAGAGTATCTTCTCACAGAACATCCAATAGTTTTGTTCTCTTTTTGTTCACTTATACGCCTACTCAATGCCCTTCTGGCAGAGCTCTCAAAATCCTTAGTGATTCTGTTTTCTTAAGAAGTCACAATAGATTTCTTCCTTTGTGCACTCCTTGCACTGGCTCGATGCCCACCTGGCAGAGCTTCACAGAACTCCTTAGAGCTTCTGTCCGCAACTGTGTATCTCCTACACAACCTTGCCTCCTGAGGTGTTCAACAACCTCACAGGTCTTTTCTGAGTTGTTGATTCCATCTATTGTGCCACAGCACATCTTCGTTTGAACCCGCAGTATTCAGAAGTGCTTCAGTGCACTGGTATTGAAAGACCGCAGTACTCTGTCACGCCCTTCTGGCATGAAACCTCAAAGACCTTCACCTGAAATCAGACACACTCCTGCAAATGCAAACCTACAGCGTACATCTACACCATACATTCATACCATATGAAGAACACTCACAGACATTCATTTAACACATAATTATGCAGGAAAAACTACTCTTTGTATTAAATATGGAAAATGCCTATATTTACAAGGTGTTCCTGAGCACGGCCTGTAACAAGGTCTCAGATCCTTCTTTCTGCTCTCTACTCGCAGACTCTCTCCTATCTCAACTCTCCACTTACTACTCAAGAGATACAATTGATCTTTTTACATGAGGAGGCTCTTCGACCTCTTCCCTCCAAATCTACCTACCCTATTCAATTACATTGAATGGGCTGTCTAGTCCACTATCTGGATCTATATTTTAGCCTTATAAACATTAAAGGCCTACTTATCTACAACCTGCACAAAGGCACGGCTTCACAGCTCAACAGCTTAAACATTTAATTACATTCAATTTTAAATCAAAATGAGGATTGTGCCTCTCTTCATCACGCGATTTGAATTCGCTGACGTGGCTGACTCGCTGACGTGGAGAGATTCTCTTGCATCAATACTCCATCAAATTGATCAAGTTATTAGCAAAAGCACAAAAAATATATATTTCATGCAACCAACCGTATGCAATGTTGCATTTCCCTTGATGTATTTTTTAGAAAGGTCAAATTTGGTGATAATCAAGATCCTCTGTGCAAAGTCTAGGGAATTAAAGAGTATAAACACTCTTAATTCCCACAGAAGTCGTTTAAGTTATAGCTTCATATTTCCCTAAAAATTATCTTCGGCTCTGGATATTTGATATAGCTCCTAAAACTATAAAACATATATGCATGTGTATCATTTTCTACTTCTTCCATTCTCTTTTCCTCGACCTCCATTACAACCTACAACATTAAATCATCCTCTGAGACACAGCCACAACATAGAATGACATTTCGTAAATACTAAAGATAAATAAAATGGAATTCACAAAATGAATAGTTGATTCTCAGCTAAGTCGACCTTGGTTTCCTTGTTGAGCATGACATTGATGTTAGAGGATGGCTTCCATCCTCCATCTCAACTCAAACTCAATGCGGGATATGGATTTCTGCGACTCTTTTACAAGAACATGATTGGGCCAAGTTTCGAGGTTTCCCTCCTCTATCCCAATCCCTGTAGATGACATTTTCATGGACTTGCCCTAATTAAATTTAGAGCACACTGCATCAAAACATGGTTGAGCTCTGAAAAACTGTGTTGATGTCTTTGATGAATGGGTGTCATTTGACCACCTTGGTACATGCAATTAGTTATGTGTCTCTTATAAGGATAGCCGTCAAACCATTTTATCCATTGAAAAATTATTTGACCACCTTGGTTCGTGGAATTAATAACGTGTCTCTATACAGACATATATACAACTATTTTATCCATTGTATAGGTGAAATTCATTTGGTGAAGTTCTGCCACAATGTGTTGTTAGCTAATGAAGTTGAGGATAACGTGAGATTCAAAAGCCACTATTACAATCCCAATAAACTATTAATGTGTCCACGATTACCCAAGAACCATGTTGGTTATAATTAATATCCATAGTCTCTCAAAGTTGTAAGGCTCATGATAAATCTTAAAAATATTTTGTAATGCCTAGTTATAGTCAACCAAAGAATTTGAAATATAATTTAGATTGTAACACCTAGTTACAGTCAACTAGAGAATTTGAAATATACTTTACAAACACAAATGATCTACTCCCATAGTCCTGGCTTAACTGATTTAAGATAAATGACTTGGCTTGATTTCAACTAACTTGTAGCTCACACGACTTGGGTCGATTTCAACTAACCGACAACTCACACGACATAAATTTATGTTGCATATAATGCCCACGTGATCTATGTCTCATCTTTATCAAATTAATGTCAAGTTAACTTGTTCAATAATTTTAAAACAATCACGTGGTCATATTTGAAGTAATACAATTGCTAACTTCTATTAAATCTATGCACTTTAAACCATACTTTTAACTTCTATTTCCATCATGACCAAAATCTATGAATATTGAGTAAAATCTTTATTACTAGTATTTCCATCACGACTAGAATGTACAAATTTTTATGATTAAGTCATTTTCCTTCAATTGCAAAACTGTATGATTATCTAGAGGTAGATCAAAGCTTCCTTGAATAACTTTCGAGAATCATTAAGAAAAGTAACCATTGCCTCACCTACACAAAATATGCACTCTTCAACTTATTAAATCCATTAAATACAAGAACCATTGTCCTACCTCCAAAAAAAAAAATGCATTCTACAACTTATAGCCACTTTGAACTCATGAGCTCAAACCCTATACATGAAAAATTAGTTTTCACTCATGAACGTAAGCCCTAGACGTGAGTTGAAGCAACAACCTTCTCCAAAATCACACTCTCTCCTTGTCAAAAACATTAAATTACCCATTGCACAAATGCACTTTGCACCTTATGAAAAATTCACTAAGCATTATAGTAAAGTTGCACTCATAAGAGTGGACATGAGTTGAAGAAACAACCTCTCCAAAATCACTCTTTCACGGTCAAAGGCTTTAAATTACCAAGGCAACAACCTTCTCTAAAATCACTCTTTCATTATCAAAGGTTTTAAATTATCACTTACGACTTTAAAAAATTACCACTTAAAGCAGAAGCTTGTTGCTTTGTAATTCTCCTTATTTTCATTATTACTATTTCAACATGATTTTTAAAACATAAATTTGACTTCACTTAATACTTTAAATTACCACTTAAAGTATTAAATTATAAATTAAAGCAAGAGCTTGTTGCTTTAAAACTCCCTTTGTTTTCATTATTACTCTTTCAACATGAATTTTCAAACATAAATTTGATTTCAATCCGTATAGAAAATTTACTATTTCGATAAGATTTTCCAAACATAAAATATATAGCACTTTATTTGATGTAAAGTTCTTTATTTACTATAGTTTGTTTTGAAATAAATGTTAATTGTTTTTTATAAATAATTTTAATATAAAATTTAAATAAATATTTTAATTATATTTAAAATTAAAATACATACCTTGGATGGGGTGACATTTGGTGAACGCTTGTCACATGGTGCACTGGAAACGAGGGAAGTTAAATCCCCTCATCGCTACCCTCCTCTTCTGTTTATTCAAAATGTATAACATTCATTTCAAGCAGAGCTCAGTGCGTCGGGACATATTGGTAGCCTTAATGGTGATTCAAGCTTGGCCCTTTGGTATAGGTACGACACAACAAGGTTGCATTACCCCAACATTCATGGCTACCCAGGCCGTCACTTCCCTCATCATCATACATGTATCTACTTGTTGTGGCTTTTATCTCCAAAACTTGTCTTTATTTTTTCATTCTCCCCTAGTTGTTATGCTCCGAGTATGCGGAGCCACTGTAACTCTCTTTTTGTCCATCACTAGAACTTCTAGCCTCTCATTTGTCATTTCCCCCCCTTGCACTTATCCTCTCCATGCCTCGTGAGAGAGGCAAGTCTTGACGTGGGTCGACCTACTACAGTGAAGTAGGTAGACATCGACGCACAAGACCGACCTCTCTCTTTCCCAATCTAGGAAGTAGCTCGACCCACTCTGTCAAAACTGGTGTGAGGACACTCAAGTTGAGTTTCACATGTCTAACCCAAAGAAAATCTATGGGGGTTGCATAGTGGAGGAGGAGATTCCTCCTAATTGGGACAAAATTCCACCTAATTTACAGAAGACCACCATGGAGCAACGACCACATACAAGTACCAGTATCCCTTTGAATTACCCTGAGCCGACCATGAAAAGATGTACAGTATAAGAGGAAATCCCTCCTTTAATGATGGATTATTGTAAGAATTCTATCGACCCCAGCGACGAGGACCCAGGGATAAAGTGGGGATATTACTTGAGCGACGAGGAAACCCATCGAGAAACATACACAAGAGCGCAAGTTCACCTGGCTCTGGGCAACCACAACTTACCCGTCTCCTACAGGATCACGGAGGACCATTTGGTCTTCATTTTTGAGATGAGAAGAGATTTGACAGAGAAGTTTCACAACCAACACATCCTCAGCAAGCGCATGGATGTTCTATTCGAATCTCGGTCAAGCGAGCCTGTGAAAAGTCGATGATCGACATGTTGTCAGCCATACGCCTTCAAAATTCGCTAGGTTGGATGCCTAGGTTCGCCTCATGTATAGTCTCTTTACTACTAATTTCTCTGGTTTTAGCTACAAGGTTTTTGTGGCAATTAGACTCTGGTTCATTCACTGGTCTTTGAACAATGTCGACTACCTGTTCTAGTTTCCATGCATTTGGCAAAACAAGTGGTGAGTCCTTTTCTTTTTTCAGACATGTGTAGCTTTTTGGTCCTTCAACAATGTCGTCCACCAGTTCTAGTTTCCACATATGTGGCAGAACATGTGGCGAGTCATGGTGTATCCTCAGACATGTGTCGCTTCGTTTTGTTAGTGTAAGGTAATGCAATATTTTATTTACAAAAAAAAATAAAAATATATAATATAGAAATGATTTAAATTAATAAATAAATAAATAAATAATTTTTTTTAAATATATCTATTAAGTTTTTTAATAAAACATTTTGGGATGAAAAACTTTGTCACCTTTCTTTATGATATTAAAATGGTTCAAGATGAAAAACACTTTCTCTTAAAATGTCTAGTATATACCAAAATTAGATCTCAATTTCAAATTTTTTTTACATGACCTACCTTTCTAACTCAACAAAACTATTAACACTCAATAAATATTATTCATTATATAAAAATTATATATATATATATATATATATATATATATAT